>JACWST010000366.1:0-25693 GCA_014850475.1 Cryphonectria naterciae | reverse complement strand
CCACAATAGGAACCGGATCTCTCCACAAACCCTAGCCCTCCTCTCCACAATTCCTGGCGATTTTGTCTGTAGCTAGCGATTTAGGCTGCTGACGAAGCTCTCCCTGATGAAGAGTTGCTATCTACAAGACTGACCCCTGCGGAAACGTTAATAAGTAACCCGACACTCTGGATACGCGCATTAAGCCTGTTGAGAAACTCTTCATTAATATTCGTATAGCAATAGTATAAATAGTATAAATATTCTCGAGTCTTTAGACCGGAACTCTGTCCGAGGATAGCCTGCTAGTGCGGTAGGTGATTTCAAAACGCCGGACTCAGAAGAGAGGAGATTTGATCCTGAGTTCGAGGAGATGAAGTTGCAGGTCCAGTAACTGTATCTGGAAAGGCTAAAGCGGACATGATTAAGCAGTAAGCCGATATGGAGAGGGTTATTTATAAGGGTGCCCAAAAGCAGTTGAATAAGCGTATGGAGGCGATGCGGAAAGCGCAGGAGATAGTACGGATAGAGGCTAAGTGGGTGAGTAGGCGGCTCGGGAGGAGATCGAGCCTATGGAGCATGGCGAGCCTCGAGCCTATATCAGCAGAGATAATACGAGTTTTCATCGGAGAAGGCTAAGCATAATGTCTAGCATTTAAGATAGTTAAGTGCAGCTGATGTGAACTAATAGCTAGCCCCCCATTGTAACCTTTGGTTTCATCTCGCCGTGTTTAAGAATAAATCACTGCCCAGAAAATTTCCGCCCCTTATAGGCTAAATTGTGAACTACTAAATAAAGAGTCAATCAGTTGCATTCTGCTTATTGTGGTAGTACTCTGGACCCCAATCAGCATGAAATTTTGCACTAGTTCATGATAAACCTGGTTATTGCCACTTTACTATACAGCTTGCAGCAGCTGCAGAAGACTGCAGCATGCAAGCCTAGGAATGCAAAAACAGTGACCGCCACCTGCTTTCTCCTCTTTAGCCCCTTTGGCCCCTTTATCCCCGTTTCTTAAACAGGCTAAGAACTGATCTTCGCTAAGAAGGCCCACCTTTCAGCCCATTGCAGTGATTTGGACAGCACACCAATGCAGTGAAAATCTTCAAGCTTGATTTCTAGCTTGAATCCCAATATTTCAAATGCAAAGTAACCAAGGTGCATCAGTAAGTCCTTATCGTAATGTAACCACCCAGGGCTTTCAGGCCAGAATAGCTGTCTAACAGAGTTTTGGACCCCATTAACAAGCCTGGTTTTGGTGTCTTTACTTCCCATGTTTCCATGAGGGAGAGACAATTATTCAAGACTTTGTAGCAGCAGTATAGCCCTTTTCACCATATATAAAAGAGCTACCCTCGAGCGAAACCTCTCCAGAAGTATCTGTCTATTACATCACAGTATATTCGAGTAACGCTTTCTTCATAATTTCTTCTTTCAAGCCTCTTGGAAGTTTCTTTAGACTGTTTTTTCTTTTTAATATTTGGCATTCAACTTGAAGTTCCAAGCTCTCTTGACACGATAATGGATGAGACCAATATGAGATCCGCAAGCAACAATCAACATCCACCCTCATCTCTCGATAGAACGCCCTACCAGCATACCTTTCCTATGCTATTCCAATCGCAGAGTTCACTGCATGAAACTCACGCGAACTGCGAGCCCAAAGATACTCAGACCAATCACAACAATCTCAATTTAGTGGAGAATCAGGGTGAACTTAACAGACCTGAAGCATCAGGCTCTATCAGCCCATCTCACTCTCCCCCTACTTCAACTCACGATACTACTACGCCGGTGTGGGCATCTACCGAATTGGCTTCTGTAGAGTCTCCACATTTGGTTTCGGAGAAAGTTTGCTCAATCACTGGACAATCTCTGGAGCAAAAGCATTCTCTAACCGCCGCAACACTGGAGACCAACTCAACAAGCCCGACTAAGCCTGGGGCAGTTGGACGAATGAACACCACAGGTCAATGCAAAGGAATGTCGCTCAGGGACTCCATTAGCCTGAGCGGGCTGATCAGCCTTGTCGGAGGCTCACTTGGCATCTTGGGAATATTCGGTTTCATCACCTTTCTCTGGTTTGGATACGGGCCAGCTCCCGAGGCAGCAAAAGCAACATGGATCTGGCGCCAGCTCGCGATCCGCAGCTGGATGTCCCGCGCAATCACTCTCGCCTCACTTGCCCTACAGCTCATCGTCGACATGCAGGTTGCTATCTGCACGTCCATGATCGCAGCACTGCTGCTGGAGCGGTGCTGTGTCCGGCGCTTAGACGTGGCGCGCATATCCGTCATGCGCGGCACAGACCCTAGTGCACTCAACTTGGCACGACTTGTCTTATTCTCCAAGAGGTGGACCGTCTTTTTCCATATCGAGACCTGGCTGGTGGTCCTTCTAGGATTAGCGGGCCTGGCTGTCCAGTTCACCTCTACAATTTTACTTTCCGATCTGAGGCCGTATATCATGGCTGGAGACCTCAATTCGTCAAAGATTGATAGTCTCTTCTCGTACCCGGGAGCAAATTTCTCTCTCTTTCAGGGGAGCCTCATCACCAACGCGCCCACCTATCCAGTGTTTGGCGAGGTTGCCACTGGGTACAATACTAGTCCGGACTCGTATGGATTCAGCGATACAGGTCTAAAACAGAGAGGGCTTCTCCCACTAGTTGGTTCTCAGAATCGAACGTCCGTTCGCCAGTATTCGGGGAATTCCATGGTCTTGAACTCGAGGGCAGCCTGTATGCGGCCGGTAATGCTTAGTAGCAGATACAGCACGACCGAATACGAAGGAGGCTTTGGGACATTGGACGGCATGTTAAACTACAGCCAAGCCTTACAAGAGGCGCATCCAGGAGCCAACATATCTTGTCCCTCCTCCGAGGACTGCGAGCAAATGCCTTTTCACTGCGTGCTTCCGGCGACGACTAAGTAAGTGAAAATGTCCCCCCAACACCCTGGGGGAAATTGTTGCATGACTTAAATGCTCCGGCTGTAGAATAATTCCCCTGTTTAGCGCGGGGAAAAATCTGACAGGTAAACTTTCACCATTCAGGAATAACACGTGGGCAAGCACGGCATGTGTTGCCGGTGGCATTGGGCCTGCAGGTTTCAGAGGCCCAAACGCGCCCAGCTGGGGCTCAACCGACGACCCTTGGACAGCAAATTCATCGGTCTGGCTCGTCGGCTCCACAAACCTGCAAACTGATCAATGGAGCTCTCTGGAACCGGATGGGACCCTGCCTCCAGGCCAATCTCTGGACAAGACCGAATGGCTCACCTACGAGATGCTTCCAGGCTACTTTGTGAATATCTCCATGTGTTTCACATCCTTTAACATCGAGCACCGTCAAGTCCAGATGTTTGCCCCAGGAAGCACGCGAGAACCGTCAGCCCACTGGTCTCTCATGTATGATGCCGGCAATACGGACGACATCCAACTTTATATCGGCGTGGATGGCGAACGCCAGGAAATCTCGGACCGTAAAATTCTTAACCTTCAGTTCCAAGGCGACAGCAATAACAACAACAACAATAGCACAGCAGCAGGCCTGCCGCCCCCTCTACATGATCTCCTCGAACTGCCCGCGAACGAGATTCCACCCGGCGATCTGACTGCTGGATCTATACAACTGGAGATGGAGTACGAGTTCAGCGGGGGCAACACGCCCAACACAACCTTCGTCCTGTGCAACTGGTGCACGACGGATGGCAACCCAACACACCCTGAGTATGCACTGCTCTTTGCGGGCGTCCTTTCGTTGTCCCCGGATGGCGGGCGGGCCGCAGACGCGCTGGACGCGTTCTTGAGCATCGGAGGCTTTAGTGCGTATAACCAGTTTCTGCTCGACTCGATGGACGTCGCCGAGAATGTTGCCATGATTGCGACCTTCGCAGCTACGACACCCGGGCCCTGTTCATCGGCGGGCATGTGCGCTGGTTTCGTCTCGGTCACGACTCTTCTGGCGGTATACCTAGCACTCGTTGGGGTAATTGTAGTCATCTTTGTCAGGAATACACGATACTCAAGGTGTGGGAACGTTTGGAATACCATATCGCAGCTCATGAGTTTTGAAGAGTTGGATCAGATACTGGATCTGGGAAATAATGCTGGAGACAAGTCTATTGCCAGGACTGTACAGAATGTTGAACCGAGGCGAGATGTGCTCGTCAAGCTAGATAGAAGCAGCCAGAGCGGTAGGATAGGCATTATGAGGTATGAAGGTTAAGCAAAAAAGAGACCCCTATCTCCAAAAAGGCGATAAACTCATAATAGAATTCATTGAAACTCCATACAAAAATGCACAGACCAGTCTGCTAACAGAGGATAAAGTTCATTGCAAAGATAGAGATAGAATTTATAGAGATTTTCTCGAGAAAAAAGAAAAATCAAAAGATAAAGAATGAAAACCTAAACTAAGTGTTATGACCCATCCAACATGCAGGTCACGAAAAAGTGGCACAGCACCAGGACCACCCGGAGTGGACCCCTCGGAGCGGGAAGTTCAATACTTGCCCACAGTCTATTAGCAAGAATCACGTAACCCAAGGTTAGGATTATAAGTAATTATATTAGCATAGTCAATATATGCGATGGCTAAAAAGGGCTCGTATTCAGGTGCGCTGAAGAGAGGAGAAAAAGAGAGAGAAAGCCACGAGGCCGAACTATCTGAGGCTATCGACAGGTCTAGCTGTTGGCTGGCTAGCGGGGCCGTGCACGGCCCAGGGCCAGTGACTCACTGGCCCTCGCACACAATATATTTAGGAAACGGCTATGAGAAATCGGCATATAATCAGAATAATCCTATTGAAAAGCTGGATATATATAATTATAGTTATTATTATTAGTAGATAGATCATTGTATATAGCTTTTCAGTTTGTTTGTTTGTTTGTTTGTTTGATTTATTTAACGCCAGAGGGAAAGGAAGCGTTGCTATCCTCTCCAGACCTCCCGAGGGGTATAAGGCGCGCTGGGCTAGGCTAGGATCTATCTATATATACTATATACAAACCTTCACCCATCCAGCGTCTCAAAGTCCAATGACAGCGACAGCATTTGTAGCTTTTCAGTCGTCAATCTAAGTATTGGATTACCTCTATAATCTAGTAGCCCCAAAAGCAGTGAAACCTTGCATTCGTACTTGAGAAGATTATTTCCTATTCAAGGCCTGTACTTAGCACCTGAAGACAGGATCACTGTCCTCAGGACGGAGTCAAGTGGAGATGAGATAAAACGGTTGGGAAACGGATGTTCAATTATGATTGTTGTATGTGTAAAAGCTAACACTGATCATCCGTTCGAGTGGACGCACCAATAAGGCGCGTCGACGTGGTCCGTGCCCGGCCCCACACACCGCTCTTGTTAGCATAAACCTTTTTGTTTACTGCAGGATTTACGGATTACTGCAGTGCTCATTACATCGGGCCTGCGCGCAAAGGAACCGGATACTCGGTGCCGCTGTAATACCTGGCAGGAGGGTTGCACGAGCCCTTACCTATTGCTTAGTCGTCTGTTCATTCTATGCGACGGCGCCCTAGTTCTGGTTCATTAGGAATCTTTGGATTACTTCAGTGCTTATTGCACTTAATCTCAGTTAATACTTTAGTGTTTCTATATTCAAGAATACATCTCTGTCAATTGCGCTTGTTTAGAAATCCCCTAGTTACTGCAGTGCTCATTACACTAATTATGTGTATTGTTTGGCATTTTAACAACTTTGAACTATTCTAAACCGCCGTACCATACGCTCATATCAGCTGTGCTCTTCACCATATCTCGATACTCTTGCACAAGCACTTCGTTCGATACCCAGTAACATTGCTCATTATCAGCATATTCTAGTGCTAAGCAGTGTTATTACTCCTCGAGCAGTTGTGCAGGTGTTTTGCCCTCCACATCCTTCAGATCAGAGCGTGCCCCACTGTGTTCCAGCAACTTCATAGCATCGACTTTGCTCCTGGAAGCGGCGAAATGCATCGGCGTCCAATTGTTCCAATTGGAAAGGGTCTCGTTCACATCCGCGCCATGCTGCATCAGGAGGCGCATAGTATCGAGATAACCAAGGCGGGCAGCGGTATGTAGTGCACCGGTATGTGCGACAGGGACACCATGTTCCAACAGCATCTCAGTCATGCGCGAACCTTCAGCAAATGCGGCGCGAGACAGCAGAGACGAGTTGTAGGTTGCAAGTTTTTTCGAAGGCTCAACAGGATGCAATGGATCCGCCCCAAGCTCGAGCAGCACAGCGACCACATCGGTTTGCCTTAGCCTCACGGCTTCGTAAAGTGGCAGGTTACCGTGGCCGAGCGGGAAGTTGATAATGTTCGGGTCTGCGGATCCCAGTGCCTTGAATACAGCGGCATGCCCACCGTAGATGATCTTGTAAATTGTTTTTCCACTTATGACATCAGAAGCGTTCATGCCGTGCTGTATTGCGAAGGAAAGTAATGTGGACACAATAGCAGCGTGGCCATTCTGAGCCGCTGCTGCCAAAGCCCATTCAAGGTTTGACATTCGCATTGCCGTAACCCCCCGCGTGTCGTTCGGACCTTGACTTGGACGATCCTCTTCATAGATGCGGTGCGTTTGTTCGAGCATTGTCTTGATCCATTGTGGCTGCGATAGCAAGCTCTGTAGGGCCGTATCGTTGCCAGACGAGCTCGCTTCAATGAGAGGACAGGCGGTATCCTCGCCTACGAGTACATCGCCTACATCTCTGGACGAGTCGTAGCCGCTTGGGTAATCCTTTAGATCTGCCACAGTCAATTGTGCCATGATTATGTGGTGGTGGTGATGGTGGCGGTAGTAGCGGTGATGATAACGTTGATAAGAAGAACAATAATAATGATGATAATGATGATCACGGTGATGGAAAATGAAGCGGGGCTGGGACTTAGCGGGCACTTATATAAGAAAGTGCGGCTATGTAGCCCTGTGACGGCTGCTCGCTTCTGTTCCAAATTTAAACGTCAGCTGATTGCCAGGCTGACATCAAGCTGCTTCCTGCTGTATTTATGTGGATATTCTCACGTGAGGGTGCAACGCTGCGGTGGAGCGGTTGGGTCTATGCAGGCCTAAATATATACCCGTGGGCCATGTGAGATGGGATCACTACCCATAGGATCAGGATACGAAAAGTGGGACAGAAACGGTTGGCAAACGGACTTTAATTGATGATTTTTGTATAGGAAAAAGCTAATCTGATCATCCGTCTGAGTAGATGCACCAATAGGGCGCGTCTAGGTGATCCGTGCGGGGCCCCACTGCCGCTAGCTGCGCTTTACCCCTTACTCCATTCCCAATGTGAGAGGTTTTGGGCCGTGAGGCGTTTTTAGCACCCATTGCGAAGAAACGAAGCAGTGGGCCAGAAGGGCTAGCGCCTACGGGTACCTAGTATGTGGTTGGCTCTGTGCAGGCCTAAACAAGTAAACGGTTGGCTCCATATAGGCTTAGATGAGCGGCTGCTCCTGAGAAGGCCTACCTAGTGTAAGCAAGCACAATGTTGCAACGAGCGTTGCAGTTTGAAGTGTTCCAACGATTGCACGGATAGTAATTGCTTTCCACCACCCCACCTGTTCATTTCTACGATCCTATAATCGTTCTCTTCGTGAGTACTCTGCGTATATAAATGCAAGTCAAATTCCTCAAGCTATTTCCTTTTGCAAGAAGTTCAAGTCCTCATCCACCTCCTTTCCAAGAATCTGAAGCTCCTACTATATACACTACCAAGCGTGTTATCACCAATATCATCTACCTCTATCATACACTCCCATCGCCGCTGCTTAGCTCTTGCCATTGCAGTACATACTCTCGACCATTCTACCTATTCACCGCCGCCCTTGAGAGCTCGCAAGCGTCGGGCAGAATCTCCTCGTCCTCATTATATTCATTCGGCGCATGCCAACTGAGATAATGGCAGACCGTCACCCCTCCCGCTTCGGCCGACCGAACCTGATCGCAATTTTCCTCCTTTTTCTCTCGCTCTTCTTGAACATTGCAGTCGCCTCACCTCTGCCAAATGACAACGTCTGCAAAGAACCCTTGGTCGCGCGCACCCAAAAACTCATCACCCAGGCACAGTATGAGGCATATCTCAAGAAGTACTTTCCGGATACCAATAAATACCTGCTATACAGCGGTGGTTCAGAAGCTCAAGTCCAAGCATTTCAGGCAACAAACCCTGGCTATTACTACTACAAGGACTTTTTCGATGCGACGACCACGAGCCACCCATGGTATAAGGAATTTGATGAGGACACCCAAATGGACGATGCCGAGGCGTCTTCTAAAGCCATTGCAAATGTCGCCACCGAGCAGATCCTGGTCTTTGGAGCTGCAGAATACCAGACAGCAGGATCGAGATCCTTTTATGCGACAGAAGAAGTCAAGGTCCTCCAGGCAGCAATCAAGGCAGGCAGACTCCCGGCCATTACTCACATGGCTAAGGATGCTACCAGTCCAACGCAAATCATGGCCACGGAAGACGCCACTGGAAAGTTCACTTACAAAACGGGCTACAAGGCAGGCGATACAAACGCCTCTGGCACCTACGGTATCTGCAAACGAGCCACTGCCGGATGCGATAGCCCACCGGTCTATAAGAAGACCCTAAAGTCAACTAAGACCACTTAAGATCATTTAGATATAACAGCCAGGTACAGGTAAAAAAAATGTTGAGGAGATTGGTTGTTATGGATAGCGGATGCCGCATAAGAATATCAGGGTTTACGAGGCACCAGGAGGTTCTAAGCAATACGAAACGACAATGTTAGCGCGCTGGCGCAGCTATAAGAGTATAGCGGAGTGGATACGTCGGCGAAAAATAAAGCGGGGGGGGGGGAGTGGAGAGACAAGTTTACTATGTAGTCTGGAACTCTGAAAAATACATCTATTGTTGTCCTAATCACCGCTTCTGCAAGATGCCTACGCTGCTAGATATCTACATCTGCACTCTCTTACATGCAAAACGATACTTACATAATACCGCTCAAAAGTTTGGGCAATAAGATGCACAAGCGGCGTTGAAATGTTGTGTGTATGTGTGCGTGTGTGTTTCATTCTTATACGAACCTTCAAGGATGATTTGAAACGTGGCGGATCGGTCTGTTTAACTTAAAGACAAGACGCTAGGTTAACAATCCCAATATTGGAATATAGTGCTTATGGAACCCAGGGTTAGGATTACTATAAAGGACTTTCAAATAAGCGAGTGCTACCTAGCTATATATGTCCATCCACGTTACATTATTTAGGATCTAGAGGCGAATCGTTCCTAGTTCCAGTACACCATATCGTGAAAATCCCTCAAACGTCCCAGCATCCAATAACAAAAGATTCTTGTTTAGTGAAATAAGGTTTGCAAAATCAGCTTTTCACAAAAGTACTGCTTCACATCCAAGCCATTTCGCAAGTAGGTGAACCGCGCATCGTAATGGTCAAGATTGTGCCACAAATATTGTGCGAACTTCTTCGCAACATTGCTTGAAATTGTCCAACTTCACTTGAGGCTTCTACACTGTCACATCCATTTATTCTCAGGCCTGATTGTAGCGATTTGAGGCTAACAATGTGTCGAGCTCTTCATCTGAAGGAAATCTCGCGCTCAGCGTCACTCTAATGGGCCTGTCATCAATCGCTATTGGGGCCCGATTTATTGCGCGCAAGAAAAGAAAAAGAAAGTCAGAATCGGGGCCAATGACATCTCTGCTCTCGTTGCTTGGGTGAGTATATAGCTTCACAACGCATCGCGGTATACAAGTCTTCCTGACAACAACCTATGTTGAGATAGGTCGCATATCTGGGAGCAGTGATATGCCATCTTAATCGTAAAGTCGACCCTGTGCCTCTGTCGTAAAGACAAGAGGCACGTTTCTGACTCAATCAGTGGTCGAGAAGAAAATTTTGACTTCACGTAAGGCACGCCTACACAAGTAACGGAGAAAGAAGCGAGTCTAATAAGTTGTCGTCCATATTGCAAGCTCATCGTTAACAGAACTTAGCTCCAAATCTCATGGGATCACAGGCACCCTTGCTATAGCATGTATCAAAATTAATGCAGTCCTTTTCTACCGGCGGGTCTTCTGCGTCGATCGGTCAAATAACTGGTTTAACGCCACGACTCTTGCCACAATAGTTATACCGGTCTGCTGGCTCATTGGCTTCGAATTTCTGGCCGGTTTTCAGTGCGGTATACACTTCTCTACGCTTTGGTAACCCAGTTATGCAGAGTACTGCACCTATTTCACTCAATTGGTCAAGGGAGTTGCTATATCTGATTTTCTTCTCGATGTCTGGGTTCTGATACTCCCTGTGCCGCGCATTTTACAACTTCACAAGACACTATTCAGGAAGCTAGGCATCATTGGGATATTTCTAACAGCTTTCGTCGGTCTCGGGGCCTGTATTACTCGAATGGTTGTTTATCTTGATGCGACAAATGGAGAGGTTCAATACCACGTCCATCACGATCAAGAACGTCAGTATAAGCTCCACACCTTCTCGTGACATTATGTTTGTCTTACTTAAACTTGTATCTTGCAGATATCCTCACGAACATCATATATTTTGCTATGCTGGAAATGGATATGTCTCTTGTGGTTGTAAACCTTCTGAACAAGGAGTAAATCGCACTCCTAGGGTATCTATTTGATAAACTTATTAAGGTTGCTTTTTTTTAATATTTTTAGCCCTGTGTTATATAAATGCTAGGCTAGTTTAATATTAAATCTAAACATTAGTATTCTAGGTTTACTATCCCGCATAGCCTGTTTTATAAGCTGTATAATAAATAGGTTATAACATATATATAAATGCAAAAGAAGATTTCAAAAACAATACACTTATTATTACTAATATTTTCACAAAAAATAATAATATTAATTCTATAATAAATTTCAGCTAAAGCGCAATAATAAGCTGTTTAACTGTTTTAATAATTAAGCGCAGCTATATTAAATTTGAAGGCCGAAAAAAATTATATATAAGATATAAATAAAGCATTTATAAAAACCGAATAGCAAATAGCCTTTAATGTATTATATTTTGTATCTTGGGTTTATTATATAGCCTAGTACTTTGTTAGGATAGTAATATAAACGCGGTATCAAGATATTGATATGCAACTCTTTCGGCAGTATTGATACAATGATTGAAGAGTCATAGTGTAGGGATTTGATAGAAAGTTATATAGACTCTGAGGTTATCATATACCCCGGTGGTTATTATATTGCCGTGAGGAAAGAAGGGGTGGCTCTGTTACTCGGCTTCTTGAAGAGAGTGCTGGAGAGCGCCGGGATGCTAAGTACGAGTCTACAACCGTACAGACTAATAGCAACCTGTCTTGCTCAGCCTAGTTAGAGACAGGTCACCATATTATGTTAGTCAATATTGGCGGATGACGAGGTGAAGGTTTGGTTGCATTCAGCTTAAAGGACAACGCCACTGGTATCTTAGTCTGATCATTTGGCTGAAAGACCAGGATGGAGCAACCGTGACACACACATATGAAACCACTGTTCGTCTTCCTCTCACTTGATGCCTCTTGCATAGAATTGCTCAGATTTAACTGATATATAACAAGGCTGCCCGCAGGCTCATACATAGTCCATAAGAATAGACTGCACTGGTTACAACCACAACCCCCATCACATTGTCGTGTCATATTGTCGTGCTGCCCCTCTAGAGAGAGAGAGAAGTTGGTAGTGAGATCAGGACCGACGCCTTTCAAGACTGCAATAATCTCGGCCCACAGTTTCTTGCTTATAGCGGCGGCTTCGAAACCCATAGCTAGGCCCCCAGGACTAAGACGCCTTGTCAGCCTCGATCTTAAGAAGTATAGGGAAGCAACTTACACCGCGATAGCTTCATGGTCTAGGTACTTGCTATGCGTCTTGACGCCCTGCGCTACGGCATGGAGGAGCGCCTTGCTCCCGTCCGCAACCGATCGCGCAAGCAGCACCTGTACGACCTTGAGTGCCCAGGGCGCCTCCTCCCGGGTGAGGAGGTCCGACTTGCAGAACCCGGGGGCCACCGCGTTTACCACCACGACAGGTTCTCCGTTCGGGCCGTGCGGCGTCAGGCGGGCCATCTCCTGGACGAGGAAGAGGTCTATCAGCTTCGTTACGGCGTAGCGCTCGGTGGCCCCGCCTGCGGCCTGCGACCTCTCCCACTGGTCCCTATCGTTCAGGGCGTGGAGGATGCGATCGCCGTGGCGCTCTGGGAACTGGGCCGACATGTGGATGTCGCTGGTGACAAGAGCCAGGTGCGGCTGCGACTGGGGGTGACGCTCCCGTGTGTGCAGCATCAGCGGCATAAGATACAGGCTGAGCAGCGCGGTCGACAAGACGTTCACCTGCAGCCCCCTCTCCCAGCCGTCTTCAGAGAGGACGAAGTGCATCGACGCAATGCCAGCGTTCATGATGGTCATGTCCAGGCGGCCCCCGTCCTCGACCACGTGGTTCCGAACCCGAGCGGCGAAGGCCCGAACGCTGGCAAGCGACAGGAGGTCGACGTGCCACAGGAGCAGCTCGGTCGTGCCTGCGCAGCCGGTGCTCGTCTCGATATCCTGTTTGGCCTCCTCACCCTTGGCAAGCGAGCGGACGCCCATGATGATGGTGCCGGCGCCCAGGCGCGCCGCATGTCGGGCTGCCTCCCGGCCTAGACCATTGTTGGCGCCCGTGATGAGAATGGTCTTGCCCTCGATGACTGATGCAGCGGGCAGGGCTAGCTTGGTGAGTAATAAGGGGAGCACCCAGCTCATGGTGGTGGTGGTGGTGAAGTGGCGCCAGGGATTTTAGGTGTCGGGAGGATCGTTAAAGGGTCCTGTGACTATGCCTCTTCTGTGCCTCGGGAAGAGATTCAGGAGGAGAGAAGGATGCAGGCTGCAGTAGTCAAGTACCTGGGCTGGCTTTCTGTGCTTTAGCGTGGAGAAAGAGGTATAGAGGGGGAGGGAGAAGTATTTGTTTTAAGTTTTGGACTTGGGCAGGAATCATGAGACACACATAAAAAAAAGGAAACGTCATCTCCTTTTTATCTCTTTTTTTTTTTTGTGTGTTTTTTTGATCATCTTGTACTTCGTTTTTGTAATTTTATACATCCAACCACGCGAATCCATGACATAAAGGTGGCTACACCCGAGGACGGTGCAAAGTTGGCCCGACATACCCGGTGCAGGTGACGGGGTGACTTTTACCGTCCTCGGACGCAGTGAAGGGAAGTTACGCCGACCCATGTCTCGTGAAAGATAAATAACGTATAGTTGGGGGTGTTTCGTTGGTTTAAAGATACCTTAAAAGAGTGTGTCTGCTCCTCTCTCTGAACAGGAGTTTACAGTTCTTCCTGGCTCGACAAGGGCTTTTCTTCACTCAAAGTCGTACATCGTGGAATCTAAATAACCAATAACGACTGCAAAAGTAGGCTTTATAAGAAGCTGGGCTTAATTGTTGGTATTTAATTTACCCGATTACTGTAACATTCTAAATTGTATAACTATACACTTGGTCCGCAACTTTCTTTCACACATGCGTTGATCTACAAGCATCCTCCTCATATCCCCTCTATACTCTATGCTCTCTTGATATCAACAACTAACAAAGAACGACAAGATCATCCCACAACCACGGCGCCTTCACCGTGGGCATGATTCATCTTGCCGCGGCGCAGGAAAACAGCCACGACAAGAGCAATGACCCCAGCAGTCATGTCCAGGGTCAGCGCGTCCGTGATGGAGGTGACAATGGCATTCAGCACATCGGTGTGCAGGGCCCCGTCCAGCGAGTTCAGGAGCGCGCTGTTGGACCCCGAGATCATGGCTTGCACGGCAGCCATCGACTGGCCAGGGAGCAGCTGCGTGACCCCATCGGTGGCGCGGTTCAGGAAGATGGTGTTGGCGACGGAAAGGGCGATGGCCGAGCCGCCGACCTGGGCGCAGGTCATGAAGCCGACGGCCATGGGGATCTCCTGCGGGGGCACTAGGGACTGGGCCACCGAGAACCCGGCCTGGGAGAAGACGCCAGTACCGATGCCGCCCAGCACGAGGGCGCCGTAGATCTGACCCGTGCTGGTGGTCAATGTGACGATCTTGAGGAGGACGCCGCCGACGAGGACAAGGGTCCCGCCGAGGACGTACCAGGGCATGTAGTAGCCCAGGGCGCTCATGCCGATGCCATTGACGAGGTTGAAGACCACCATGGGGATGATGAAGGGGAGAAGGCGCACGCCGGCGCTGAGGGCACCGTCGCCCTCGACGAATTGGAAGTACAAGGGGATAAAGTAGATGGGCACGAACGAGGACGTTCCGGCCGCGGCAGTCTCAACGAAGAGGAGGAGCATTTCATTGCTCCTGAGGTACTGCATGGGAAAGATGCGGTCCTCATAGGATGTGCGCCACATGAACCCCTGCTGGAGGAAGAAGACGACAAAGGTGACGCCCGAGCCGACAAACATGCCGATGATGCGACTGTCGTCCCATGCATACATGCTCCCGCCAAAGGAAATGGCCATGATGCCCATGACGAAGGCGCCGATGAAGATGATGGTTCCCAGCCAGTCCATACGTGCGATCCGGGCCTTGAAGGGGACGCCAGGGCGGGGGTCGACGCTGGGTATCATGAACAGGAACACCGGGGCAAAGAGGCCGCCGATGCAGAGGTTAATGTAGAAAGACCAGCGCCAGGTGGCCGAGCTATCTGTGAAGGCGCCACCAATGATAGGGCCGAGCCTGCCAAGAAGAAAGAGAAAAGAAATCAGTGGGTTTGCCCCGTGATCACAGAGGGTGAGGGTGCATGCAACCTACACTGTTCCCGCGCCCCAGGTCAGACCCGACCGGCGACGTCAGCATGGAGAGGATGGTCATGACGCCGAGGTACATGCCAGCGCCGTCCACGCCGCAGATGGCACGCCCGACGATGAGGGCATTCATGTTCGGCGCAGCACCGCACACGGCTGACCCGACCTCGAAGAGGGCCGTGGTTCCAAGCTAGATCCATTTGCAGTTCAGCAGCCCATATCCCGTACCCCTGCCGACACGGGTCAATACGGATGATTCTCAAGCGGAAAAAAGAAAAAAAGTAAGAGAAAAAAATACGTACCACATGAGCAATGTACTCGCCGCTCCGAGCATAAAGGCTACCGAGAGCCACGGTAGCAGCGTCAGGTCGTCGAAATCATTGATGATGGCCGGCTGGACGTCGGCCACGATCGTATTGTCCAGCGCAAAGAGAAAAACGCAGGAGAAGATGGACATGACTGGACATTTTGTGTAAGCCTCACTAGTTGTTTTTTATTTTTTCCCTATCTTTTTGGTTTTCCGAAGAAATAAAAGGGAAGAAGATGAAAAATGGAAAACAAGATGGACGTTATTATCGACTTACCAACCAGCACCCATTTCACCCCATGGACGTCGCGAGGCGGTGCTGCCGCCGTCGGGCTGTCGACCTGCCCGTCATTCTCGTCTGAAGATGAGCTGTTCTCCTTGCCCTGGACATCAGCTGTCGGTATATCATTACCTGACAGCTGGTCCTTCTCTCGCGGGGTGGTGATGGTGGTATTCGACATGATGAGCCGGCTTGCATCAACACAAGTGGACGACTACTAAAGGCTTTCTTATCATTAATGCTTGGATCAAATTTTGGTACCATACACGGCGCATCCGCCTTAGGAAGGCTTTGGTACAACGTAAAAAGGGTTTTATATTGAGCAGTGAGAACTTGACCCTGGAAGATATGCAGGGTCCCGATAGCGTTGCTCGGACCGCAGGCGGGTCGCGGACCAACTTGGCTTGCCGACCTCCGTCGACACTGACAGGGATCGGAGGTGGGGGCGGTTTTCAAAACGGTAGGATATTTGGCCGCGTCCGGGTGCGGGTAGCCTGCTGGGGTCTACGTAGAAGCGACTCCTTCATTTAATTCCTTGCCGCCGCAAAAGGCTGCTTGCGCATTCCTTCCCTTCGTCACCGTCCTTGTCCCCAGAGGAGTTCCAGGTCCATCAGCTATCTGTGGCGAGCCTCGAGCTATGCAAGTGGGGCACAGCAACTATTCCAACAGGTACTTCTGGCGCTATCCTTAACACTACTGCGGCAGATACTGCATAGCAGGAGTCGGTGCCGATATTGCTTTCTTGTCCGAAAGCGAGCATGTTCCTTTTGGAGTACAATATTCGAGCAGGTTCCTTTTTGGAACACAATTTGCGAGCAGGGTCCCCTTTGTTTTGGGATACATTTTTCATCGCAGGCTGGAGGGGCTCCATGGGTCCTCCCTTATCGTTTGTTTTTCCTTTGGCATTGGTGGAGGATGTGTTATCTGCGCGGGCGGTGGTCAGTGGCCACACTAATTACTCTGATTAAGTTTTTCTACGCGGGGCCTACATATAGCGCACGCGAAGGCTCTTCGTTGTTACATAGCTATAAGCGTATCCGTGCAGCCCCTATCACCCTCTGCATGTGTGCATGTCTGCGAACCGCGGGGTTTCTCATACCATTGTCTCGAGAGGTTTTGAGAGTCCTGGACCCAGTACTTTAAGACTGGATCCCAAAGCATCAGGAACCATTAAGAAAACAGTTGGCAGGAAAACACTTAGCAATTCCGGCGCTGAGTATTAGCTTTGCCGCCCCCAACAAGGCCCTACCCTCCCCCCCCCTCTCGCCCCCGCCCAACCGCATCTCCTCCTCACTAAAGTGTTGCTTGCTCGCCGTGAGACTTTATTTTTCCCCTCCCTAAGAAGATCCCTGTATCAAGAGGGTCACGGGCTAGTCACGCGGCACATGATACCACATTCCAGTTCTGGCGGCGCCGGGGCGGGGAACTCGGCCCTGGCATGTGTGCACTGCGCAAAGTCCAAGGCGCGCTGTGACCGCAGGGTCCCGTGTACGAGGTGTGTGGCCAAAAAGCTCACCTGTCAGGGGCGCATCCCGCAGCGGGGCGCAAGGCGGCGCTCGTCTGGGATCCAGGCCCGGCCTGAGACCCCGACCAACAGCGGCAATACCACTGCCACGGCGCTGCAGGCCGGGGCCGGTGGTGGCGGCGGTGGCGGCAATAATGGTGGTAGTGGTGGCGGTGGTGGTAGCGGCGGCGGCGTCGGCGGCGCACAAGACGAGTTGATGACCTACGGGATCTGGATGGACTGGGGCCATCGTTTTGGTGGTGGTGCAAAGCGGTCCCTGAGCCGGCCCAAGAACCTAGCCGAGGCCGCCCAGAGAGACGAGTTCCTAGCCCAGCTGGTCGCCGCGGCCAACGACAGCAGCAGCGCCCAACAGGACATATCCATCTCGTCGCCATTTCCCACCGACCTGTTCGACTGTGCCGCCCCAGGGTCATCGTCGTGGTCACCCATGCCGCACATGTCGCTCGGCCCTTACGGGAGCACGGTCTTTGTCACCTCGCCGCCGGAGCCGTTGCCCTCGTTCCCCAGCCACGAAGAGGCCTTGGACGACAACGACGATGACGACGACGACGATAGCACTCCGGTACCGACAATGTCCTTGCTGGGTGGGCGGCTCCGTCCTCAAGCTGCCGCCGCCCTCGGAGATGGACTTTCTCCTCAGGGCCTATATGGACTGCTGCGACCCGCACTACCCCGTCATGTCCTCGGCCTCGCTCAAGCTGAACGATTATATCGAGGGCAGCGGGACCATCCTCCCGAGCATGAGCCTGCTCCTCATGATGGCCGTCGGCGCCATGGCCCCGGGCGCTGGCGAGTCGTATCCCGAGATCGCGCTTGGCCTGGCCGACATCTGCCGCACCTCGCTGCGCAGGCTCGTCGACCAGAACATCAAGCTGGCCTCCGACCCAGAGGTCACGCAGTGTGCCCTGCTGCTCATGATCGCCACCGTCTGGAGCGGTGACAAGTGGCAAATGGATGTAAGTGCTCCGAGATGGTGCTCCAAGACATCCGGCACACCCCCCCTTCCCAGGATCGATCCTTGCCGCTGATCCCGCCTCTGCCTGCACAGATAGGCCTGTATCAAAAGGCCATGTACCTGGAGGTGAGTGATAAAAGCTGATCCAGGCCCCGGCTCTGTGGCCGCTGATAGCAAGGCTGGTGACCGTGCTGAGACGTATCAACTATAGATGCACCTAAGAGCCTGTCCTCACGACCCGAGACAGAAGCGGCTGGCTCAGCTGCATGCCACGCGCGATGCCGCCCACCGCTACGACGTATGGAAACGCCAGGAGAGGCTGAGCAGGTAAATTACTGTCTTTTTTTCCTTTTTTCCTTTTCTTTTCCCCACTTTTGCCTGTCTGCCCGCCTGCCTGTGAGGCACCCAACCCAGTATTATTGACAGTATCCCGGCTGCTGCAGGGCTACCCACTCCTGGCTCATCCTGGACTGCGAGATATGTCTGTTCCAGGATCTCCCGTCTGCGTCTTTCCAGTCCGTGGCCAATCTCGACGTGCCGATCCCGAGCCCGGATGCCACCCTGACCTCTCCCTCGGGTAAGAACTGGGTCAAGGACTCACTGGCGAAAGGAGGATATGACGCCAGTATCCCGCCGTCCCTGGAGGACTGGGTGGCATCCTTCACCGAGACTAGTGATCTCAGCGCCATGACCCACGTCTCACCCACCACGCTGCGGATCCTTCTGTGTTGCCTCATGGACCAGGTGCTCCAGCTGCGGTCCAAGATCGACGGGAGCTCGCCCCGGGCCCAGAAGAACGGCCACAGGGGCTCACGGCTCACCTCGGCCGTCTTCCTCTCCGTGCATGTGCACGAGGCCCAGGATCTGATGCAGAGGTGGTTCGACCTCGCCCAGGCGCGGTGCCCGGCCGTTACGGCGGCCAGCTGCGCCAACATGATCCTCTACCATCTCGTCGCGCTCAACACCATGGTGAGCTTCCTCAAGATCGAGCGCCTCGCGCGCGGCGGCCTCCAGAGCAGGCAGCACGCCACGTCCTCCTCCCGGCCCTCACATGCCGGGCGTGCCTACCATCTGGACCAGGAGGATGCCAGGGATATCTACTTCCACTGCGGCCAGGTCCTGCACAACATCCGCCTGATCCCAGAGCCTGCAAGGCCTCCCTGGTGGGCCGCCGCCGTCTATCGGGTGGCCTTGACCGCCTGGGCCAACAGCATGACCCACGCCGAAGAGGCCAGCCCTAGGAGCGGCTGGGGTGCGGACGTGGAGCCGCCGGACCCGCTGTTGCTGGATGCACTCCCAGCCCGACACGCGTCCATCGAGGCCTACCTGAATAATCAGGACGGAGTGCCGGTCTTCTCAGGCCCCCACGGCGCCACCGTCTCGCTGTTCAACCCTGTGGGCATCCTACTGCATTGTTCTCGGTTTCTCACCTCGGATATCAAGACGAAATTTACCCACGGCATTCAACAGAAGCTGACGGCGATGGCCCGGCGCTGGGAGGTTGGCGTGGTCTCGTAGGGAGAGAGAGAGAGAGAGAGAGAGAGAGAGAGAGAGAGAGAGGAAAGTAATGCATTATTGTAAAGACTAGGTCAAATTGACCGTAACATGGCCACATTGAACATCTTCATTTTATTTAGACAGATTCAATCGCAACACTGTTCTGCCACTTCTACGTTCCTCAGCCTGTGCCTCGTCTTAGTTCTGTCGTACCTTGGTTCACTTTCCGGTCATCGCTGAAAGCTGAAGGGGTGTGTGGAGAGATATAAGGTATAGCCAGTGTCAACGCATTAGTGATTGCCTTTGAGAGAGAGTTTAGTATTGCGATTTACAATACAAGCAGCCCTTCAAGGTGTAGAATTTAAGTTTCAAATGTACGTTATTTAGATCCTGAGCTAGCCAAGCAGTATAGTTCAATAAGGCGAATGATTATGGGAAGATAGCCAATGCTATTACTCTAGTAGATAAGCATAGTAACCAGCTTTTTTCGTCACAAATAGGACATTCCGCCTCCACATTCCAGTAGCTTCCATTCTAGCGAATACTGCCAGATACTCCTACTATGATCAGACTGTTTTCATTATCGGAAAGCCAGTATTTGAGTCCTTTCTTGTTTTTTTCTGTTAGCATAAGCTTTTGGGGCAATTCAGGATCTTCCAGACCCCGGCAGTGCTCATCACAAAATATTTCTTATCCCAAGCGCTGGCTCCGGTGATATACATCGCTGAGTTGAAGCTTGGGGGCGGGGGTTCGACTAGGGCGGCGGATCGAGGTCCGACTGGTGCTTGCTTAACCTCCGTGTGATTACGAGTATATATCAGCATCACCATCTATCTGCAGAGCACGGTGATGCGGTCCAAGAAGGCACAGCCAGGTATTGAAGAACACACACACACACACACACACACACACACACACACACACACACACACACACACACACACACACACACAGCACTCACGCAGCATGCAGACCGACGGAGTAGCTCTGGTGACCGGTGCAGGTATGGAACGGATAATACTTGACTGGTCCCATCGATGCGCACGGAAATAACTAATCCCCACGATAGGAAGCGGCATTGGACGGGACTGCGCAATCGCCTTCGCTGCCGAAGGTGCAAGAGGCGTCGCTTTTGCTGACATCGACCTATCGGCAGCACAGGCCGCGGCGGAAGAGAGCAGGGCCAAGGCCGTCAACCCTGCCTACCGGCCGACCGTGGTCCAAGTCGATGTGTCTAGCGAGGAGAGCGTCCAGCGCATGGTCGACAGCGCGCTTGACGAGTTCGGCCGCATCGACTACAGCGTCAACAGCGCCGGGGTGAGTAAAAGCTACCTACAAGGAATCCGACTTGATCTTTGACTCTTCATAATTGGTAGATTGGGGTGCAACAGCCTCGCGCAGTGTCCGAGGCAAACATGGCCGAGTTCGACCGCTTCTTCGCCGTCAACGTCAGGGGCACCATGCTCTGCGTGCGCGCAGTCAACCAGGTCATGAAGGTGCAGGAGCGGCGCATCGTGGAGGGTCGGACGGGGCTCCGCGACGCCGGGCGCGGGAGCATCGTAAACCTGGCGTCTGCGAACTCGTTTGTGGCCTTTCCTGACATCGTCCAGTACACAACTGCGAAGCATGCCGTTCTGGGCATCGCCAAAACAGCTGGTAGGAGACGTTCACTCCGGCCCCGCCCCACTTTCCCCATCCGTCATCTGTCCGGTTCCCAAACTGCGGGCTAGTTTGATAATTGACCGACTAATCGGGGGAGAAAATAATCAGCATTAGACAATGCGTCTCACGGCATCCGGGTCAACGCGGTGTGTCCATCGTGGGTGGAGACCCCTATGGTTGAGAAGGCCTTCGCTGGAAACTCGAGCACGCTCGAGGCTCTGGCCAGCAATATCCCGGCGAAACGCATCGCCCGCGCAGAAGAGGTGTCGGACGTGGTCTTGTTCCTGAGCGGGCCCAAGGCCAGCTATGTGACTGGAGTCGGGTGGCTTGTTGACGGAGGAACTACGCTGCAGATGAAAATCGGATAACGATGTTCATTGGAAGTGGAGCAAGATCCTTCTGTTCGGATGCCGCTCAGCACGGGTCACTTTGCAGAGATGAGCTTTCCGAATACAGTTAAACATGTTTGGCAACTGAATTCTCGTAACCTCCTCTTCTGACCCTCTCGCTTGACATTTCTCCTTTCCGCGGTGCTTTCTTCCAGGTTAAACCTCTTTCACCGGGAAAACAAGGAATGAGGTATTACTAATTAGTATTCCATTTCATTATTATTATTATCATTTGGATATAATGCATAATTATCGTGTTAAACCATAATAGAGATCTTATATATGTAACTTTTGATTTTCCTGTTTGAACATGCTTGTTTACATAATAACCCTAGGCTGTTCCAACAACCCAATGTATTCCGATGTTATTCGTACTCCTAGACGTGAGTTTCCACAAGTTTGTGCGCAGCTCCTATTCTAGGTGCGGGTGAAAAATTCCACTGTACGCCGCCATCGTACCATAAAGCCTTATTTGTCCGCTTTGGAAACAGGGTCGGACGTCCGCCTTGGGCTGCGCAACAAGCTTGTACCGGACGATAAGAGGCATGCAAGAAGGATGAGAAACCACATCAATATAGTGGGGTGATATAGCTGATAAGACGACTGTTTTTCTCTTTACCGTCTTAATTCATTTCTTCGGAAAGCATATTGGTCTTGATACTTATTCGGATCGGTTAAATCTGTTTGGCTGCCCAGTCTCAACCGGACCGGCATATCACCTCCACAAGACCAATCGACAACTTCAGAGAGTAATAGTAGCGCCGAACAAGCCGAAACCTTGGCACCGCATACAGCTTTATCGCAACAATGGAGATGGTCACGTCGTCTACGATTCTGTCTTGCCTCCCCATCTGGCTTCCAGCCATCGTCATAGGCGGCCTGGCATACTCCTGGTTCCGTTCGTGGTATCGTCTTCGCGACTTCAGGGGACCCTGGCTGGCCGGGCTGAGCGAGGCATGGCTCTTCAAGACGACGACCACGGGCGAGCTGCACTTGAGGCTCCACGAAATCAACAAGGAATACGGTGCGTCTCATGGTGCATGATGCCGTGCGTTGTACATCCGCAGCTAACGAGCCCGGGCGAGCGAAAAATAAAGGAGACCTCGCGCGCATCGGACCTAACTGGCTCTTGACAAGTGACCCCGACATCATCCGCCACATGAGCGCCGCCAAATACAAGCACAAAAAGTCGAGCTGGTATGAGTCACTGAAAGTCGACCCTTATGTGCACAGTGTCTTTTCAGAGACCAGCGTGACCAAGCACGACCAGCTGCGGGTCAAGATGGCATCGGCCGTAAGTCCTACATCTCCTACTACTATTACTACTACTAGTTACAGAACCATATCCAGCCCCAGTCGATTATATCCTGGCTGATCCAAACCCGAAATTAAATTTGGGTATGCAGTATTCGCTGAAGGAAAACAGGGACCTCGGCGTCAAGATCGACGCCGAGATCGCCTCGCTGGTGAGCCTGCTCGAGCGCGACTACATCTCGACGGCGACCGACGTGCGCCCTCTCGACCTGGCCCAGGCCGCACAGTTCTGGTCGCTCGACGTCATCACCTCCATTGCGCTGGGCGAGCCCTTTGGTTACCTGGCCGAGGACAAGGACATGTACGACTTCATCAAGATCATCCAGGGAGAGCTCCCGCTTGCCACACTGTGCTCTTCCACCCCCACGCTGGGGAGCCTGGTGTTTGGCTCCGGCCTAATGACGCTGATCGGACCGGGCCCCAAGGACGAGAAAGGACGGGGCAAGCTCATGGGGTAAGGAAAAGGATCCACTGCTCCGGGACCCCGAGCCCTGCAGCCTCCAATAGCTGACCAAAGTGACCAGGATCGCCAAGAGGGGTGGTGGGCGCACGATATGGTGCCGACAAGGTTGTCCGGGACGACATGCTGGGAACATTTGTCCGAAACGGCCTCGATCAGCGCCAGGCCGAGTCCGAGATCCTCACCACCATGTTAGTTGTCTCCTTTCATTTACCTCTTCCTCTTCATTCTTTTTTCTTTCTCTCTTTCTTTCCTTCTTTCTGTTTCCTATTTGGCTTCGTGCCGGCTCCCTCTTGATGATCTCCCGGCAGACTGCTGATACTCAAGGACGCCTGAATCAGTCTCGCCGGGTCCGATACGACGGCTACGGCCCTCCATGCGGCCATGTTGTACATCATGACTAACTCACGCGTGTACAATACTCTGGTGCAGGAGATCCAGGAGGCAGAGCGCTCTGGGGCCATTTCATCGCCTATCACGTCTGCCGAGTCGCGACGGATGCCGTACGTGCAGGCTGTCATCAAGGAGGGCCTGCGGATCCATCCGCCCATCACGGGTCTGCTGACAAAACTGGTCAACCCGGGCGGAGAGACCATCAAGGGCCGGTTTATCCCAGGGGGGACCGGCATCGGGCACTGCGGATGGGGTGTCCAGCGCCACCCTATCTTCGGGGCTGACGTCGACGTCTTCCGGCCCGAGCGGTGGATTGAGAGGTCCGATGACCAGCGGAGGGAGATGGAGAGGACCATGGAGCTGGTGTTTGGCACCGGGCGGTGGGGGTGTCTGGGCAAGGCCATCGTGATGGTCGAGCTAGACAAGATATTTGTCGAGGTCCGTCGATCATCTCCCCTCTCTGATTCATTTTCATGTACTAACCTGCATAGATTCTACGGCGATTTGACTTTGAGATCATGTATCCTGGATCGGCATGGAATACTCGCAATTTCACCCTCTTTATGCAGAAGGACATGTGGGTGCGGGTCACCAAGCGGCTTCCCTCTTCCTGAAAGATTCTGTCAGTACAGCCAGGGTCAGATTTTTGATGTTACAAGGTTGGATTAGCCACAGAGCCTCAATTAGATTACTTACTACTTCCCGGAATAATAAACTACATTATTCTAACCACCACCCGCTCTAACGAGCAGCTAATGTACAAAAGGATGTATTTATAGAACTCATCCATCACGCAGGTCATAGAGTCATGTGTGATAAGGATGAGAATGTGATGAGCGATGCAGTGGTTCAAGTAATTTTAACATTGTAAGAGGTTTAGTGTACCGGGCGTACCAGCGCCGAATATAGTTGTCATATGCAGAAACAAGTACTTTGTACCCAGAAAAAAGAGAAAAAAAGAAAACCCCTCTTACTAATAGCAAATATATGTAGGTACACGGTATCAATTGAATGTTGAGACTGAACATCGAGCTTCCAAGCTGCATGACTTCTGTTAGTTCGCGGTTTCCAAGGCTTTGCTCGTAACTTTTGTTTCGACACTTCCTACCATACCTAGGCATATGAATCTGTCAGGTTCTTAAGATAGAAGACGTGTTACTGTGATAAATAAGCGCAGGAATCACGGTCATCGACTACTGTAGAGTGCCATATATAGCCACTTGTCATCAACTTGGGCAAGACGTAGTATATTTATTCTCTCCTACTTCCCACTCACTATGCTAATGGTTTGATACACACACACATACACACACACACCAAGGATGCCATCCTCCTCCTTCACCCTCCTGTGGTCATGGCACTGAGCATCAGTGGGTGGTGGGAAAATCGGGCTGCAGCTCGTTGAGCTCGATCTTGAACTCCTTGCCGTTGATAGATTTCAGCTCCTTACAGTCCAGAAGCGCAAAGAGCATGCGGCCGGGCTTGTCAGGCGATAGGTTGCGCCACTTGTGGGCGGTGGCACGTTGCACGAGCACGTCGCCGGGCCGCATGGTGCGCCTCTCGCCGCTGTCCAGCTCCACCTCGAACTCGCCCTCGATCACGGTGCCGTAATCCAGCGACATTGCCCGGTGCATGGGCGACTCCACGCCGGGCGCGAAGTCGACCATGCGCACGAGGGTGCCACCGGGGACGTGGAGCCCGGGCTGAGGATGATACCGCTTTAGTATATGCCACCCGGCCACGAGAAGGGAAGGAGAACACATCTCACCTTGTTGTCTCTTGCCAGAGCAATGTCCACCTCGCCATTGAGGTCGACGACGGTGCCCTGTGTCGTGTAGAGGATGTTTTGAGCTCCTCGGCCGTTGGCCATCAGCGCCTGGTGGTCGCCATTGTCGGAAGGCAGGAAGACACCCTCGCCCTGCGCGTTGTGCGTGGTAATGTACCGCTTGATGTCGGGGAGGCCCTTGCCAGGGAACTCGGTAAAGGGGCCCGGAGTTGCGTACAAGGGGTCGAAGGCGGGCACAGCCATGGTGGGCTGTGATGCAGTGAATCAGGTCAAAGTAGGAAGGTGTCGTGATTGTTTTTTTTTTTTTTTTTTTTTTTTTTTTTTTTTTTTTTTTTTTTTTTTTTTTTTTTTTTTTTTTTT
>JACWST010000365.1:9913-26460 GCA_014850475.1 Cryphonectria naterciae | reverse complement strand
GGCCCCGAAGGGAGGGGGAGAGGGGCGTGAAGGGGGCAAGGTTTTTTTTTGTGTTGGGGGGGAGGAAGAGAGGGAGAGAGGGAGAGAGAAAGAGAGAGAGAGAGAGAGAGAGAGAGAGAGAGAGAGAGAGAGAGAGAGAGAGAGAAAGAGGGTGTATCCATGTCAGAATGTCGACCTCTTGGGTATTAAGTCATACCTGTGTTGTATGATCAAGGTTTTGGCCAAGGCAAGCTTGAATGATGATGAACGAGGGCAAATAGCCCAAACAAAAAGACAACTTGGATGATCAAAAAGGAAACAAAAATTGGTCAAAAAAATTTTTTTTTCTTAAACCAAGGATACCAAATATACTAGTGTGCTGAACAGGACTGGATACTCCAAGGGCAGTAAGAGATTACATCGGGCAACTCTGTCTTAATATACATATTTGTGATTCATACTTACTCGCTGAGAACCTGTAATTATCACTTAGAAGCGTGTTTAGATTTCTCTTCTACGATACATTCAAGATCAGGTTCCCGAAAGGCCCAGGGTGACCAAACAGTTCCACGCTCTATTAAATTCCCATCTTCAGGTTCTTGGTCTCGTTCTACTAGTTGTCAACAAATACGAGACTACAATCGAGTCGATTCAATCCACAGGTAGACAATTGGCTGGCGTCTGGCGTTGCTCGATATTGCTCTTTTCAAAAACACACCAAATTAGAGGGACGAAAGGAAGTAAAGAAGAAGAAAAAGAAGAAAACGAAGAAAGAGGTAGAGTTCAGCCTGTTGTTCAAGATGACTTCAAAAAGTGTACGGTCCATATGCAAGTCATAACACATGCATGGAAGATCACTGGATCAGCTAGCCTGCCTCTCTATACCGACGTTCCAGCAACGCATCTGCCGTTCATGAAACACCAGCATTCACACGAAAGAAGAGGAGGAAAGATTATATGACAAGTACGGTGGCCTAAGGACCAAAAAAAAAAAAAACCAAGACCCAGCCTGGTACATAATAATATAGTTTTATCTGCGCATAAGAGCGCCTCCATGGTATCCGGCTACCAAGTTCCTTCCCCTTTCATACATGCCTTCCATGCTTTTTGGTATATAATTTCCCTCTTCCAAGACTGTCCCGAACCCCAATCCCATAAATCATACAAAGAATTACACGCTTAGTATTACAACCCACCCAAGGCCTCAACGACCACAAACAAAACCACCCACCCCTATTGATCAGTCCATCCCACTGCGCTCCCAAGAAGAAAGAAGAAGAAAAATGCCTGTCCCAGCCCGCATTCCACCACACATATGCATAAAAGTATGTAAGCGCCCAGAGAAAATTCAGAAAAGAATGAATCATGTCCCTCCTCTTTTTTCCCTTATTAGGCCTGGCTCAGCTCCTCCATGACCACATCGCACAGCTGCTCGTACCGGCTCGCGTCGAACCTCTTCCTCTTCCACCCGCTCATCCTGAGCCTGTCGATCCGCGCCTTCCGGTCCTTGGTTCGCAGCTCGTCCAGCTCGCTGTCGCAGCTGCTGGCGAAGCTCATACTGCTGCCGCTCCGGCTCCTGCCGTAGCTGGTAGCGGTGCCGGTACTCTGAAGGCTCAACCTGCGGAGCGACGCCGCCATGAGCGATACCGTGTCGGGTAGGACCGGTGATTCGGGCAGGTGGTGGTGGCCCTCCTGCTGCTGCTGTTGCTGAAGGCAGAGGTCCCCCTCGAGGGTCTCGTCGAGCGCAACCATGTGGCTCGCGACCTGTGTCTTGAGCGAGGACAGCGTCTCGCAATATCGTGCTAGCGATCGCGCGGGCTCCGCGTCGGACAGGAGGTCGCTCTGAACATAGAAGGGGGGGAAGACCTCCTCGCCCTGGCTGTTGTCGCCATCGTCGGTCTCGCCTGCGCTGAGCTCCTCTCCCTCGCTGATTGACGGCATCGGTGGCGGCGGCGAGCATGATTGAGGTGGTGCCATCTCCGCCAAGTCGTGTCGAGAGGCGCGCTTGTTGTTGTTGTTGTTGTTGTTACTGCTGCTCCTGCTGGAAGCAACGTTAGAGACCGGGACCTCGGGCAGCTCCTGCCGCATGGCGCCGGCGGCAAAGTACTCGTCGTCGAAGCCCAGGGTGGGCGAGTCCGGGCGGATCACAGGCTCGGGCAGCGTGAACGACCACCGGCTTCTGTCCCGCGGCAGTTCGAACGAGACCTGCTTCTTCTTCTGGGCTGCCCTGCCGCTGCTGAGAGGGTCCTGGTGGCTGTGGTTGTTGTTGTTGTTGTCGTTGTTGTTGTTGTGGAGGGCTAGGCTGGATTTCCTCGAGATGGTGGACGTTGGTGTCGACACGCCGCAGTCCGGGGTCCAGGCGCGCGAGGAGACGGAGCCCGAGGGGGAATGCAGGCTCGGCAGCGAGGATGCCGCGGAACTGGATCGCGTCTGGGAGGAGGCAGCCTCCTCGGCCGTCCGGATGAGAGCCGCGGCGCGCTCGTAATGGGCCCGCGCCTGCTGGAGGAGGCTGATCCTGTAGGAAGAGGCGGGGGCGAGCGGTCGGGCGCACATCTCAAGTGATGTTGCAGCGTAGAAGCTCAGGCAGATCAGGTACGCCGGCTCGACCACGGACTTGAGGCACACACAAGAGGTCAGTATATATACAAGCTCTTTTCCCTTTCCCTTCCATAAAACATCAAAAATCAAAAGAACCACACGCACCGTATTCTTGAGATTACTCAAAATCTCATTGCACCGTGCCGAACATGCGCGGAACCGCCGAGTAGCATGGTACCGTTTGATCTCGGCGATGGATCGCTTCCACTCGGCGGACGTGCTCGGGATGCTGGGCAGGGATGCGGGAATCTGCTGGGACTGGCGCCGCTTCAGAGAGGACCTGACGGGTGGCCTCGACAGTTTTAACATGGGCGTCACATCGCTGGCGTTACGCCTGTGCGCCGGAGAAAGCGGAGGTGAGTACGAGGCCCGCCTGCTGGAGGAGACGGACGGCCTGGAGCCGAAGCCCGTGGTCGCCGTCGGGCTCGGGCTGCTCAGCATGAGTGGGATCAGGCCCTTGGGCATGGCTTGTGTTGATGCTGCCTGCACGGGTGGGCTGGTGGCTGGTGGACCTGAGCTCGAGCGGTGTTGGGTGGGGAGGCCCGTCGGAGCGGACTGGCTGTCCAGAAGCTCGTTATGGATATGCGGACAGCAGGAGGGGGGGCATGTATCTATCCCAGTCTTGTGTGTTGAGATCGGTGTGGACTTTGTTTGCGTGGCGATCAACCCCTTCTATCAAAGATCGGACAAGGATGGGGGCAAAAGGGTAGATGGTGAGGACGATGGCGTTGATGACGAAGTGATGAGACACCAAAGGACGTGTGTGATCGAGAAGAACACGGACTGATGATCCCCTCGGAGGCACAACCAGATCGTCGGGCAGTGTGGCAGCTGTTGATCTGACTTCTCTCTGCTTGGCCTGAACGCCCTCCTTTCCAGGTTCCAGTGGGGAATATCTGAGAGACAAGAGACACAGAAACGCAGGACACCGTGGGTCTGGGCTGGCTCGAGCAGACCTGACGAGGAAGTAGAAGACAGACAGAGAAAGAGAGAGAGTACTGAGTCGAGGTGATCGCTACAAGGGTTGCATGGATCGACAAGATGGTCTCAGAATCTCAGACATACAACCAAATAGATTGTTCTGAATGTTGTGGGCGAGGATGACGAAATTCGGGAAGCTGTCGGGGTGTGGTTGAGACAGGTTTCGCTTATAATAACGGTAGAAGGGGAAGGGGGAGCGGGTGCTTCTTCGGGACTTATTCGCCGTCCTGGTCTTTTTGGTGGAGAGGGACCAGGGGAGAAAATAATAACAGAAAGAGACAGAGAGAGGAGGGGAGAAAATAAAAAGGGAAAGAAGACTTGGGTGCTGAAGAGGATAGGACGACCGGCTCTTGTGGGAAGAAATTAAAAGTGGATAGACCGAAAAGTGTATGATCGTCGTCGACCGTCTATCTGATTTTGAGAGACAGTGAGAGAAAGAGCGATAGTGTGTGTGTCTGTGTGTGCGCGCGCTCCCAACCGTAAAGGGAAAGTCGGGGATTGGTCGACGATCACCTCGAAAGAAAGATAAAGAAAGTCAGGACAGGAATAGGACACAGGCCTCGTCTGTCCACAAGGGAAAAAAAGAAGAAGATCGAATCAACGACTTCTTCCTGACTGACCTGTCGGCTTGAACTGTAACGTTAAAAGAGAGAATGTCGAAGAGAGAGAGAGAGAAAGAGAGAAGAGGGCGAGGCAAGAAAACAAGATTGCACAAAAGATGAATAATGTGCGAACAGCCAAGCACGCAAAAAAAAAAGAAGGAAAGAAAAAAAAGAAAGTATATGATAATATAAAAAAGGAGAATAAGGTGAAATTGTAGCCAGCCTGGCACGTCGAAGCCCTGGATGAGCTCGCGTCAACAAAAACACAACCTCCACTCCTCCATCCGGTGACCACCTCGTGTGCTCGTGCTCAAATTACCTTGTCATATCGTAAACCTGGCGCCCGCAATCATCATCCACAGGGGCCCTGGCCAAGCATCACCGAGAAGTTCCCACTCAACACGTTTTTTTCCTTCGAGGGTACCTTGCAGAACTGCCTGCATCCAGATGGAGGAGGGGGGGGTTGAAGAGTGGAGGGTGGTAGGGGTGTAAACGGTGGAGAGCGCGCGAGAGAGAGAGAGAGAGAGAGAGAGAGACCCAGCTGCACGGGTCCCCTCCCTGACCTCCTCCTCCTCCTTCAATGACAACGTCTGGCTGGTCCTTTGGGGAGAAGAAAAGGAACACTCGAAAAACACCCCCAACAAGAGGAGGCAGGCGTTTGCTCCTGCTGCAGCTGTGTAGCTGCTGCTGCAGGGGGGATGGCTGGTTGGGAGGTGGAAGGGGGTAGCTCAGGTAGCTCCTCCCTAGGGGAGATCGATCCGGTGTTCAGAGACAGAAAGCACGATGGATACTATTGCCTCTTCGGGCTGCTGGGTGCCAGGGGTGGGTTGGGATTGGGCTCGCGCAATTTCTGACAGCTGCCACGGTCAACCCGGGTGTCATCCATACAATGTGTACTAGAGCAAGAGCAGAGTAGTACAGAACTTACTATGGTAGTAGCAAAGGCCACAGAGGCAATGGGGCTTACGGTACTAGTTGATCGCCGGTGAGGGGTGAAACCGTGACAGGCGCGAAGCTAGGGATTCAACCTGCGGAGCCCCCTGAACACTCCCCCCCATCGCAGCCTAGCACCGCCTACGCTTAGATCCGTGAGTTCCCCTTTCCCCTCCCTCATACTTCAGTAGTATGTATGATATTTTCCTCACTATGGCAGAAGGCTTGTGCTCTAGCGCTCAGATGTCGTACCATTGTTTTTGGTAGGCTCGTAAGCATTCGGACGAATCTGAAGCTAAGCAGAACATCGTCGACCCTTGGAGGTAGGGGGGGGGGGGAAATAAGGGAAAAGAGAGAGAGAGAAAAGGAACAACCCTGAATAGTGCATGCTATTTCTATGTAGTACGTAGTACATAGCGCTGCGGGTCATACTATGGTAGTATCGCATCACCACCGCCCCTACCTCACGTCGCCGCTCAAAGAAAAAAAGAAAAAAAAGAAAGAAAAAAAGAGAGAGAAAAAACACATGCGACATTGAAAGATCTCTGTCTCACACACTCGATGGTCCCTTGTAAAGTACTTAGGTAGGGTGGAAAAGGCGGTTCATGAAATCAAATGCAGGTTCAAAACAGTAAGTCATTTCCAATGTTTGAAGGAAAATAATACATAGTCCTTGTTACGCAATAGGAGAGGAGCCAAAAAATAGAAATAAACATGGACCCAGCAGAAAGGAGGGGGGGACACTGACTGGCCCTCGCACTCGTTCATAAATTTTTCTTTCTTTAGCCTTCTTCTTCGCTTAAGCACATAAGCGAGCAAGCGGCGGACAGGCGAGAAAAGAACAAGAAAAAAGGAAAAGGAACCTCCACATCGTCGCCCGCGGGCCTGCGCTGCTCCCCACGCGATGACGGTCTCGACATCTTTTGTTAATTTCCGGCTCCGACCCCACGAGGCGTGCCACGGGGCATCGCTCCCCCATTCGTCAAAGTCGCTGTGGAAAAGAATTACCACCCGGACTAGGAAGAAAGAAAAGACAGAAGAAGGAGGAAGAAGAAGAAGAAGAAGAAGAAGAAGAAGAAGAAAAAGAAGAAATCGAAGCAGAAGCAGTAGCAGCAGCAGAAGAAGAAGAAAAAAAAGAAGAAGAAGGAAGCAGAGAAAAAAAAAATGCATACTCCACCGTAATAGGTACACAGTTGGTCGGGCTGTCACTACATGCAGTCATCATCACAGAATGGAATCCTTCCCCCTTTCCTCGTCTTTTCTTCTTCCTTCTTCCAATGCTATGGATGATTGAACCTTCAACATCACCCCCGTCTCCGAGTCGCCCGTGATAAAGCAAACAAGATTCTCCACCCAACGGTTTCCGCCGCTGTCCACCTGGCACCAACCTCTATGCAGGGCGAGCAAGGGCCGGGAAATGACCTTCGTATCAATTCCTAACCCTTATTGTTTCTTCTCTTCATTATTCCCTCGTCTCTTTCACCCCTCCTCATCCTCTATCGCTTCCCAGCAGAGATGAAGAGAGTCAAGGGAAGCGGTACCTGCGTACCATAATACATAGGACATGTAAACATATTTTTCCAGTAACGATGATCATGATGATGATCATGATCATGATGGCATTGATGACACTCGAAAGCCGTCGTCTCCCCTTTGCCCACGTCGGCAAGATGTCAATCAGGAAACTTCCCTCCCTCCTCCACCCCGAAACACGGATTTTTCTCTCTTTCTTCTTTCTCTTCAACAATACTAGAAGACAAAACATGGTACCGAACCACGGGGCACCTCACCTCTCTCCCCTCCTCATGGCTATAGTACTACGTAGCACTACACGAGCAGTCAAAGCACCCCCCCTCCCCCTCCGACCTTTGACATGATTCTATATATCTGATACTATCTATCATAAAATCCCTCGACGACCGCGCGTTTCCTTTTCTTTTCCCCCCTTTCCTGCTGGGTGTACATGATGGGGCCATGTGTGGTTCTAGTCTTGAGAACATTCGTGCGCTCTATTGGTGACCCACCGCCGGGGGAGGGGGGTTTTGTTGTTCACTGATCTTGTGCCTATAGTGTATGTAGTATAGGATCCTCACCCTTCACCGCTGGAACGCTGGGGAGGCAAACAAAAAAGCCAGCCGGTTTTTTTTTTATCATCATCAAAGGTAGGAACGTCAGTCAAGGGTGCCAGCGAGGCTTAAGAGGATGGCATGCTCGAAGATGTGGTGAGCAGACCAGCTCATTCGGTCGGCGTCCCATATGGCCGGACAACGGACGACAATGTGGCTTCTCGTGGGTTGCACGGCTTGGGAACTTGTTTTATAAGATCACGGGGCCTCCCGGTCGAGCAATGGCCGTGGGCTACAGGACGAAGTCTCGTGTGATGGCCTTTCATGAGACACTCTGAGCGGCATGTTTCTGAACGTTATGGGAATAACAATGTACATCAGCTAGATGGCGGTAGGAGGGGTACAGCTTCTATGCGCTAGGAGCAGAGGTCGGCGCTGGTGCCTCTGCCACAGTTACATCCTCACCCCTCACGCCGTCCACCACACGCAGACCCGAGGCACTCTGCGTCATCTGCTCGAGTCGGGCCATCTGGTCGAGGCGGCGGCGGATCTCACCCACGAGATCGGTGATCGCCACGAGCACGCCCTCCTTCTCAGGGTGATTCTCGCTCAGACCCATCTGCTTGAGTCTGTGAAGAGGCACACGGTGTCAGAATACGACGGCATCACGTGAAGAAAGGGTCAGGAGACTTACTTGACCTGGCCCGCAGCCAATTCCTCCTCGCCGAGAATGACGGCGAAGGGGATCTTGTTGGTCTCGGCAGCTTTGAACTCTGCAGCGCCATCGTTAGTCCTCTATGCTGAATTCCTGAATAAAAGGGGGGGGGGGGGGAACCGAGACCGCAGCAACGTACGAGCTTGAAGCTTGGGCTTGACCTTGTGCAGCATCTCCGTGCTGATGCCGGCCTCCCAAAGCTGGTCGCAGATTTTCATGCGGTCCTTCAGCATGCCGTCAAAACCTTTGCCGCCAAAAGCCATAACGAACACATCGGTCTTGTTGGGTCGAGGCTCCGCCGCCTTCTCTGCAGCCATCCGTGCTTGCGTGATAGAGTATATCCTGTCCACGCCGAATGAGATACCCACACAGGGAATCTGGCCCTTGCCCGAGAACATTCCAACCAGGTTGTCGTATCTGCCACCGGCGGCAACACTACCGACACCAACTGTCGGATCGTCTGAGCGGTCGTCGTCTTCTGAGGATTTACCCTTCTTCTTTTGTTTCGGCTTCGCTGTGGGTGCAGCACCATCAGCAGGTGCACTGGGCGCGGAGCCCTCGGTGACAACTTGGAGAAGGGTGTCAGTATCTAAAAAGTGTAGCAGAGAACGCTGCCTGGACAAAGAGAGCCATACCTTCGTAGATGATGCCAGTATAGTAATCAAGGCCTCTGGCAAGACTCAGGTCGAAAGAAACAGCATCAAGAGCACCCTTGTAGCACTCTAGGTACTCGAACAGCAAGCCCATGTCTGTCATACCCTGCTTCATCGACTCATTCGCTGCCAAGGACTCGTCCTTCTGCAGCTTCTCCAAGAGGTCCTTTCCGCCTTTTAAGACGACCCACTCGCCAATCTTATCTGCGACCTCCTCGGGGAGTCCCTTCTCGTTGACCATCTCCTTCTTGACGTCCGCCCACGGCATCTTGTCGAGCTTGTCACTGTGTGCCCCGTCAGCGCACAGATCCAAAGGCAGATTTTCGGGGGTGTAACCAACACTGCAGATGATATGCTCCGAATTTTGTCTTCCGGCACGCCGCAGACCTGGAAGATGCCGTCGAGGATCTTGCGGTGGTTCGTCTTGATGGTATACCTGCCATTCCATCCTAGGGCCTCAAAGATCTGGATGATAATCTTGATGATCTCGGAATCAGGTATCATAGCATCATATGTGCCAGCGATGTCGAAATCGCACTGGTAAAACTCTCGCATGCGGCCCTTCGCAACGGCGGGCTGGCTATTGACCACCATCCCAAGTCAGCACTTGTGTCTACTTTCGTCCCACCAAAGCTCCATTTTCGGCGGTGGGGCTCTATCATATCGGATTGTAAGGGATGAATTGACACGTACTCTCTCCGGTAGACCTTGGCAATGTGATACCGCCGTATCTGCTGCAGACCCTTCTGCGCGACGTACCGCGCGAATGGCACCGTCAGGTCATATCGCAGGGAGCTCAGCTCGCCGCCCTGGTCCGCAAGATCGTAGATGAGCTTCGAGTCCTCGCCATACTTGCCCGTCAGGATCTCTTTGAGCTCGAACACTGGCGTGTCGATCGTGACCGCGCCGTGGCGCTCGAAAACGGTTTTGACTGTGAACAGAGGGGGGTTGGTAGTAGTCAGCAAATTGCCTCGTATGGTCGCCGCCCACGAAAGATTTGACGTAGATAAAGAAAGAAAGGGGTGGGGAGGTTCCTCATAAGAGGGCACCTACTGGTGTTGAAGATCTGCTCGCGCAGCACGATTGCCTCGCCGTCCCAATCGCGGGTGCCTTTCGGTGTCTTCAAGTCGATCTTCGTGGGCGCCATGGCGGATTTCTCTTTCAGTCTTGCACTCGAAGTCGTAAAGCTGCAACTCGCCCGGGAGCGGGTGCTTCCGTAAATTGTACTCGGTCTCGAAACGTTCGCAGCTGTGCTCCTCGTCTGCAGAGGTCGAAGTTGCGAGATCGCAGTCGTGGTTGGTCGGGCTGTCACAGGCCTGCAGACACTCGCGAGATTGACGATCCGCATACAGGTGGTTCTTCGTTTCGCCGGTACGAAGGAGGGATCGTCACAAGAATGACTGTCGTGGGGGGTGGAAAACGCGGGGCGGTTGGTGAGTCAAAAGGCGGGACAGTAGGAAAGTGGGCGGTTTTGCTTTGAAGGTTGCTTTAGTTGCACTCAAAAAAATTGCCCACCCCTGCGAGGCTTGGAGGGGTAAAACGTCAGGCTGTTCAGGTACGGTGTTTGGATTGGCCAGGCAGCTTCATAGTGGGTCATCAGGGATGTAAGCTGCAGCCGTGCTTCTACTGTCAATTTTGAAGAGCCACAAACAAGCAGCAGTGGTGGAAAAGGTACAACATGGTGTGATACTTTTACTGTTACATGTGGGCTCCCATTGAATGCATCTTCAGTTACACATGATCCCGAAAGGGTTATGTTGTTCTAGACTGGCGGCCGACTGGATGGATCACAGGACAGTTCACCATCAAAGGAAGAGGGACAGTGTTTAGAACAATTGAACAATGTTCATGACTGAACTAGAGCCTCTTTTCTCAACTGCAAGAGATGGCAGCCAGCGCCACCAGCTGGCTGTCTGTGGTGGAAGAGGTGGTGTAGTTTCCTCACCTGGCGGATCCAACTCGCACTTCAGACTAAACAACCCCCCTTATGCCTGTCAAGGCCAGCATGGAAAGGTTTCGTACCAGAATAGAAGAAAAGAAAAATGTCCCGGAACGCAGCTTTCCCAGGCTCCACCCGCCCCGTGTCCCCCTTCCTCCTCCTTGACCCTCAATATTGTACATTCAAAAATGGGTACATGGCCTGCTAATTAGACCAGAGCAGGCGACTGGTCTCCCCCCCGACTTGTCGTCACAAGTAGTAGTTCAGGTGAGAGTTTGCGCCATCCGAATCCTCCGGTGGCAAACGAACCTGCGAATGGGGACTGAAACCTTCCGTTATTGTCGCACTGATCCGGACTGAAACCAGTCCTTGAATGCTCCATGGCCTGAAAATAAATATCTTGCTTGAGGATCTGATCAGACGTCCCACTCTTGCTCCTCGAGATCGGCGCCGTCGTCACTCAGCGCAGCGAAAGAGGACTGCGTGGGCATGGACTGGACCTGAGGCCGTCCATTGGTAGCAGCAGTCTTCGTCTTCGGAGCCGGCTGAGACTGGACGGGGGCAGCCGCGCTGGCCTCGTTCGCAGACTCAGAGGACTCGCTGTTGGCCACTCCGGCATTTGCCTTCTTGTTCTTGCGAGACTTGACCGAGACCCACTGGTTATCTTCCTCATCTTGCTTCTGCAGCATGGCCAGCTGCTCCTCCTCCGAATAGGGGACCTCGGCCGCCCAATCGGTCTTGTTGCCGCCCTGCTTGCCGTGGGTCGGAGGTGCAGGGGCGTCTGTCTTCGGGGTGCTGTCGAAGGTGTCCAGGGGTTGGAGCGGAGCGGCGGGGCTCCTCTGGGCCGAGTTGCCGTTGGAGATGTTGCTTGCCCATGCGTTGGTTCTCTGGGCGGCCTCAAACGCGGCTCCGTCCTTCGCGGCTCTGCCCTCGGCCTCTCGCGCGGCTCGGCGCTGGGCATTCTCCTTGACTTTGCGCTCCTTCTCTTCCTCTTCGCGCGCGGCCCTTTCCAGCTCTCTCTTCTTGCGGTTCTGTCGCTGCTTCTTGGTCTCAGCTGGCTGTGGGGCGCTGGTGTGCTTGGGCTTCGGGGGCTGCTTCTCCTCGGTGCCGGTCAAGCGGAGGACAGAGGGACCCGATCCCTGAGGTTCGAGCATGTCGGAAACGCCAGTGGCATCAGCAGCAGACACGGGAGGCGACGAGACAGAAGACTGGTCGTCATCGCCATCAATGCCGCCGGTAGAAGAAGGCGCAGACGCCTTTGCGACCTCGGACTCTTCGTTGATGGCCTTGGCCTTTGACTGTTTGACCGACTTCTGCTTCTGCTTGACCGGTCCTTGCTTCTGCTCGAATTTGCTCTCCTTGTTGCGGGCCATCTGCTGCGCAAAGGCTCGGTTGTCGACATCGTCGTCAGTGTTGGGCTTGGGCTGCGCAGCGGGCGTGGCAACAGAGGCATAGCTCTTGGGTTGAGCCTGTCTGGCCTCGGTGGCGAAGCTCTCCATCCGTTGTCGCTTTGCCTTGTTGTCTTTCTTGGGCTGGCTGGCCTGCTTCTCTGCGCCCCTTGACCGTGGGGGGTTCGGTTTCAGTGACTTGCGCTTCTTCTGCCCTTGTACATATCGCTGCGCGCTGAAGGCCACAATGGCAAAGATGACAGTCCAACCGACCACGGTCTTGTTGCCGAGACTGGAGATTTGATTGCCCATTGTGACGACACTGAAAGGAAGTACAGAGAGCGTTGGTGAGAGGGAGAGAGAGAGGTGTGGGGGGTTCGATGGGTTGGGATGAAGAATGTCTCCGGGCAGTTTCGTCGAGGTCTTATCCTCTGATTGGATTTCTAGGCTGATGAGTTTCAATCAGGGTGATGTTGATCGTGATGGTGGGTTCGAGTATGTCGAGTTTTTTTTTTTATTTTATGTTTCTTGAAATAGACTTGAGAAGGAGTGTGCCTATCTGTCAAGGTGTTAAGGAGTGTCAGCACTTTGTGGATTGAGTGGTGTGGCTGGAGGTGACTGGGGGAGGAAGAGATAGAGAGAGGGTCTTTGGTGGGAATTTGGGGTGAAGGGTAGTGGGTTGATCTGTCGCTGCAGAGTGACTTGACCTTCACCTGACTGACTTAGACAGGGGCACTGACCTCACGCGTTTGTTCGCAGTCAAGCTTGTTACTTTGTTCCCTTCTCCAGGACCACAGGTGCAGATGAAGTGCCAGGGGGATGCTCAAGAGTAGGCAGACTATTGCAAAGGTGACAAGAGAAGTTGCGTGTTATGATACTGGTTCGGCCCTGGAGAGTCGAGGGGAGGTTATGAAAGGTGGCTTCAAGCAGCTCTAGCAGTTGCCCATTCGGTCCGGTGGAGACTCGGGTCCATTTAAAGCTATTGTAGCTCCTTGTCCAGCATGTCGTAGTGATAAACCACGCTAAACCCCCTAAACCCCTGCACTCCAAGGGCTCTCGAGTACAACCCCTGTTGCATTGGATGGCCAAACCTAAGTTAAGTACTGCATAGATGTCAATATTCGACCTAGAGCATTTCATATTTTCCACAAAGTGACTCAAAATTGTGAATGTATAGGGACTAGAGGTATTTAGTACGACCAATTTACATGGCTAAGGTAATTTGAAGTTAGGCTGTTGAGCTTGCAGCCAGTCGTGCAGGGCTGCAGAGGGGGAAGAAGATGCCTTCACACAGGCGTAAATCCGAGTAAATCCATAATATAAAAAAAGGCTGAGACAGGAGCACTACAGAAGCACACAGCAGGTCCTGTCTCGGTACCACAGTACCTATATTGTCTGGGGCCATGCACATGTTTCCCTCTCCACATAAGATCAAGGGGCTCTAACCTCCAATTCACCTCCTGTGATTGTCTGGGTTTGGCGGTTTTTTCTTCGTCCTTTTTCTTATTTTATTTGCCTCTTACAAATTCCCCGTACTCCAGATACTCACTCAAATAAGGAACCAATGGGCAGTTACGTTATTGCTAAGCTCTCAAGGAGGATCCGGGTGGATTTCTTATCGATGAGCTATCAAAAATGGACCTTATTGCCGCGGTTTGCTCTTTGGTGCTTGTGGACGGGAGGCCACTTCAGTGCCTAGCTGCTGAGTCGTCTTCCACAGCACACACACTTTTCGATGTGGATGGCATTCTTCTCACCACATACATCATACATTAGCAATCTGATTCCTATTTTCATACGGGCTTGATCATCTTGTTTGTACAATCTGCAAGGGTACAAATCTCGTATTTCTGTTGTCAGGCAAGTCACAGTCAAATCGCACCTGCATATTGAACAAACCCCGCTCCGGCCATTGCTTGCTATCCGGGCAACACACCTGCGCTGCGCGCACTCGCGCGGGGGTTTTGTCTATAAAAACTCCATCTGATTCCTCTGACCGAGCTGGTCCGTTGACTGTTGAAGACGTACCAGGCATCTGTAGAAAGAAACAATCATCATGGCCCCAAAGAACCGCGTCATAATCGACACCGATCCAGGTGAGCCACCTCCGCAGATCCTTACTGCTGCAAACATTCAGCCGGCTGAACAGCAGCACAAATAGGTGTCGATGATATGCTCGCCCTGCTGCTCGCGCTCACAGCGCGCCCAGACGAGCTCGAGGTCACCATGATCTCCGTCACCTATGGAAACGTTCCTCTGCAGAGGTGAGTGGGTGAGAGTGAGTGAGTGAGTGAGTGTGTGTGTGTGTCTTTGTGTCTCTCTAGGCTAGACTCATGGCGTACACACCTGCTGTGACCCAGCGTCCCGATTTTTCGGACGAAACACCAATTTCGGCAAAAACGGCAAAAACGGCATGGGCAGACAGGGGCTTATGGGCTGAACCGGGCTCTTTCTCTCTCTCTTCCTTGCCTGGGTCACTGACACGCCTCTTGTTGTACACAGCTGCCTGCGAAACGTTGTGGCGCTGTTCCATGTGCTGGAGAAGGAGAGCGCATGGCGGAAACAGGCCGGAAAGCCTGAGGGGTTTGAGGCGCTGAGGCACTCCAAGCCTATCGTGGCTGTTGGCGCTGAGCATCCCTTGCAGGACGAGATTCTGGCAGCGGATCATTTCCATGGTGCCGATGGATTGCATGGCGTACACGAAGCTGTAAGTTTTGATGTCTGTGTTTGCTTGCTATCTTTCTTGTCATTGTGTGGAAGAAGAGAGGGGGGCTGCCAGTGCTGTATATCGAGACTGACGGGAAATAGCATCCGGACCTCTCACCGGCAGACACATGGAGGTCGCTATTCGATCAGGACGGCACACACGCGACCTCAGATTCTGTGGACCTGCCAACATACTCATCCTATTTCACGGCCTCCAGAGTGCCTGCACACAAGGAGATATTTCGGATCCTGAAGGAGAACCCTAAGGATACTATCACCATCATCGCCGTCGGCCCACTGACCAACGTGGCGCTAGCGGCAGCCGAGGACCCGGAGACCTTCCTGCGCGTCAAGGAGGTGGTCGTCATGGGCGGGGCCGTCCACGTGCCTGGCAACATCACACCCACCGCCGAGTTCAACTGCTATGCCGATACTATCGCCGCAGCACGTGTCTATGCCCTCACGTCACCTAAGCCCTCCTCCACCATGCCGCTGATCCTCGAGGGTAACTCCTTCCTGGGGCCCTACCCGGCCAGACTCCCCAGGCAGCTCAAGCTCAGCCTCTTCCCCCTCGACATCACCACCACGCACCTCCTCAGCAAGAACTACTTCAGTGCCCAGATCCAGCCACATATCGACGCCGGAAGCCCCCTGGCACGGTGGATGGCCACCTTCATGTTTGGAGCATTCGACAAGATCGCGTCCATAGTCGGAGACAGCGTCAACCCAGGCTTCGACCTAAACGACCCATTGTGTGTCTGGTACATGTTGACGCGCGACGACCCAGCGTGGAAGGCGGTGCCGAAACCCGAAGACATCAGGGTCGAGACCGGGGGCCAGTGGACGCTGGGCATGCATGTCATCGATCGCAGGGCCATCAAAGAGCCGGATGAGAACGAGGGGGGTCTTATCAAGACGAGTCCCGAGGACCCGCTGGATGCCGTGGAGTTTGATGAAGTGCCGGGTGATCACAAGTCATGGCTGGATGGGACCAAGGGGAACAGGATCAACAGAATTGTCGGGTCGCCGGGTGAGGAGTACTTTGAGAAGTTCTTGATGCAGCGTATGTTCGAATAGATAAGTAGATAGATCTCCAGGGAGAAGAAAAAGAAGAAGAAAATGCCAACAAGTGGGAGACGGACAATTGGTATCAGTCTTAACTGTGCACGTGCTACAGATGAGGTTTCACGAGGCAGGCCATGATGTTATTCAGAAGCCTAGGCACGAATAGGAGGCAAGAATCGAAGAAGTAGTAGTAGTAGCATACCAGCACCCTATAAAAATCAAATAGAATGGATCAATAGCCCCTGATGTTGCCGCCTTGCGCCAGATACTCCGACACGCCAATAGATGCATCCAACTCGCTGCCCCTGCTATGAGATCTCTTGCGCCAGAGTTGAGCTGAACCTGGACCGCCCAGAGACCTCGTCCCAAAGCAACCTTCCCGCCGCAGATTACACAGTCAACCAAACCATAGCTACTCGCCCCGGATCCTGGGTATCTCTCTCTACTGCGCAATACTTCCCAACCTTCCAACCGCGCGTGCAGGACATCCCCTCACAGAAGAGCCCACGGAACCCCATACACTCTCCCTAACTGTCATGTACTATGTGAAAGAATCGATTGATGGCCTAAGAATGCTTGACGCCACCGATAGTAGCACCTTTCACCTGGGTCCAGTCGATACTATCGTCCAGAGCTTCATCGACCAGGCCGACCAGACAGACGTTGTCGCCACGGACGATGTACAGACCAAGCTGGGCCTCCTGGCTGGGCTCCTCGTCCTCGGGCTCACGTATGACGCGTTCGATCGCGTTCTGAAGGACCTTTTGTTGAGACCAATTTAGTCTGGGTCCTGTCCGCCCCCCCCCCCCCCCCCCCCCCGCCCCACCTAAGGCGCCCGCGCGGCAAGTATAGAGTTAACCGAGGGGCGTAACGTTCGTGACAAGAGAGAGGGAGAACCAGGGTCGGGGAACAGGCCGTAGTA
>JACWST010000364.1:0-26896 GCA_014850475.1 Cryphonectria naterciae | reverse complement strand
AACACCAAGCAACCAGGACGGAAGGAGGGGGGGGGGGGGGAAGAGGAGGAGGAAAGAAGGAAAGGGAGGAGGAAAAAAAAAAAAAAAAAAAAAAAAAAAAAAAAAAAAAAAAAAAAAAAAAAAAAAAAAAGAATCCCCCCAAATGCTGTCCTTGGTTCACCACTACCCGCTTACATCTGGGGCCATGGTCACATTTTCCACCACGAACCAGTACTCGCGGGTGACGCCGGTGCGTGGCCCTGTGCTGTAATAGTCGGTGTCGATGGAGTAATTGCCCCAGCATCCTCGGCTGGACGGGCCATTCTCACAGGGCAAGGAGATGTTGGACGAGGCCGCCTGGCTGGTCGTCGACATCAGCAGCGGTGGGGCGAGGGCAAGGCTGACGCCCGCCAAGAAGCCGCCACACATGAACACGGGGAGGAGCCTCATGGTCATTCGTGATGGGGGTCGGTCGGTCGGTCGGTCGGTCGGTCGAGTGAGATTAGAATGCCGCTGGCCTTGATTCCCTGGTCACTCCCACAGGACCTGCTGACATCTCACGGAGCCGCGCTGTTTTAAAACATCTTCCCCAGAGGAAAAATAGGCGGGGTGATCGGTCAAGGGGGCCACTCCTTCACACATCACCAGACTGACCTCCTCCCCTCCCCTCTCCCATATGTGCCCCCTCTTGGAATTATTCCTCGCCGACCTCCTCCTCCCCTCCTTTCAGGAAAGGATCGTCTTGCTGGCTGCCATAACGAGAGACGCGCCATCTCCCATGACCCAGACAATGACGTCCTCTCTCTCTCTCTCTCTCTTGGTGTATGTATGCATGTGTGCTGAAAGGGGTTCTCCGCTCCAAGGAGGGGGTGAAAAGGGAGGGGGGGGAGGGGGGGAGCGCACGGAACCAGGGTTGCAGACCCCCCCTTTTGTCCCATCTCCTTTGAGAACATGTTTGTAGTTACAGTCGTGGCTGCCAAAGAGAGAGAAAAACTAAAAAAAATAAAAAAAATAAAAAAAAGGAACAAGGAAGGAGGCAGCGAGCGGAGCTAATCATGCGCCTTCCCCCATGGAGAAGTTCTGAACTGGGTAAGTAAGCGCGATGCGGCGACAAGGGAGATCGTGACTGCCCCAGTTCGGCCCGGCCCTGCTTATTATGCAGTCACGGCCCGGCTCATTATGTATGTTCCGAGGAAGGCGCATCACCCATCATCGATCTGTAGATTGTAGAGGGAAAACTCATCCCAGAATCCTCGACTCTGACTCTGGTTTCTTCCCGTCCTACAGCCCAGGATCATGATGGGTTCGACAGCTTCTCCCCCTGCTGCCCCCTCTTCGCCTTCTCTGGCTGCTGCTATCCAGCCGCTCCACCTCATCGTGATCGGCGGCGGCCTCGCTGGCCTCGCAGCCGCGCTGACCCTGGCCCAGCAACAGCAACAGCACCAGCAGAAGTGGCGTGTCACCGTGCTGGAGCGGGCGGCGGGGCCTGATCCGGACCTGGGCAACGGCCTGCAGCTGACACCCAACGCGACACGGCTGCTGGCGCACTGGGGCATCGCGGATGCTGTCGCTGCTGTTGCTGCCGTGCCGTCACGCCTGACGGTGCGCCGATTCGACGGGTCCCGTGTTCTGCACGCCGAGGAGGACTGGCAGGCGCACATGGCCGAGCGCTACGACGGCAGTCCGTTCTGGGACGTGCACCGCGCCGACCTGCTGGGCGCCATGGTGGCCCGGGCGGTTGCCCTCGGCGTCGACCTGCGGTGGGGGGCCGAGGTGGTGGGCATCGACTTTGAGCGTGCCGAGGTGACTGCCAGGAGGGGGGCCAGAGGGTGCTCAGAAGCAGAGCTTGAGCACATACGCGGCGACGCGGTGCTGGCAGCGGACGGGCTGTGGTCTGCCGCCAGAGGCCTGCTGCTCCGGCGCAGAGAGGAAAAAGCTGTCACCAAAGCGAACAAAAATAACCAGAAGGACGACAACGATGACGCACTGCCGCCTACGCCCCGTCCAACGGGCGACCTCGCATACCGCATCGTGCTGACTTTGGATCAAGTGGCCCGCTTTCCCGAGCTGGCCGCGTGGGTGGCCAACCCCACCGTCAACTTCTGGATCGGCCCGCAGGCGCATGCCGTTGCCTACTCCCTGCGCGGCGGCCGCGAGTTCAACCTCGTCCTTCTCTGCCCCGATGACCTCCCCGAGGGCCTGTCGAGGGAGACCGCGGACCTAGACGAGATGAAGAGGCGGTTCCAAGGATGGGATCCCATGTGAGTAGAGGGAAAGAGAGAGAGAGAGCGCCCGGCCAGATGGCACCAAAAAAGCTGATCTGACACGACTTTGGTTTTTTTTCCTCTCCGTCTCCCCAGATTGGTGAAGTTCCTTAAATGCGTAAAAACCGTCGACAAGTGGAAGTTGATGCATTGTACGTTTTGTCTTTTCCTCTCATCGACATCGCACATGGGAGAGAGTACCTACCTGATCGAAAGACTGACCTGTGCGCGCGCGTTTTGCTGTCACGAGATAGTTCCCGCGATGAACGACTGGACAGACCAAAGCGGCCGCTTCACCATGGCGTGAGTCACTGGCACTCAATCCTGAACCGGCACCAGGTTTTAGTGATTTCCAGACGCGGCTAACACCACATGCTATTATCTGTGGCGCAGGGGCGACGCCTGCCACCCAATGCTGCCCTACCTGGCGCAGGGGGCCAATTCATCCATGGAGGACGGCGCGGCGCTGGGCCTTCTCCTGGCAAAAGTGGCATCTGCGGACGGCATTCCTCGCGCGCTGCAGACATACTACGAGCTCCGGAAGGGACGTGTCGAGGCCATCCAGGCCCAGGCCTTTCAACAGCGCCACTACTTCCACATGCCGGACGGGCCCGCCCAGGAGGAAAGAGACAGGATCCTGGCCAATGCTGCGCCGCCGCCGACCGCGGAGTTCCCCAGCTGTTGGTGAGTAACGCTGCTGCTACTGTCCACCGCAGAACCTCGGCCGAGCTAACCTGGTCTGGTGTGTGTGTGTCCCGTCGCAGGAGCTGCCCCAAGGTGCAGCCGTGGCTGTACGGATACGACGTGCTGAGAGAAGTGGTCCTGGGAGCAGAGGACCTCCGAGCTTCGAGCAAGACGCAGGCAAGTGACGGTTGATGTTTTCATCTCGGAAGCAGAAGAATTTTATACAGGCCAGCCGACTACTCTGATAGACTCTGTGTGTTCTTTGAAAAAGGATCTATCGCGCGTATTTAGATGAACAGTATATATATAGAGAGAGAGAGAACGTGATCCAAAAAGGCCAAATGTGCACCAAGATGTGGCCAAGGATATTCACCCCTCTTCACCTCTTTGGTTCGGCTTCTGTCTAGCAGTTGATCGGTCTCTCTGTTTATTAACACGCTGAGACCTCACCTGTTGCTGCAGATGTTGCTGCAGAGATTCTCGGCTCCTGCACGTTTTTATTTATTTATAGTTCAACCTATACATGACAGACCCGCTTCTTTGAAAAACTAGGTGCATATACCTGATCAAGCTACTACCCAAAGATCCTGGTTCATATCACGCGGTCGATCCACACAACAACATCACGCCAGCGCCGCCCGTGTCTTGAAAATCTTCTGGACCGCTGGTCTCTCCACCAGCTTCTTCCACCATGCGGCCAGGTGGGGGAGCTCGGTCTGGGTGGCGATGTCCAGGCCGGGGACAAAGAGGGGCAGCAGCTGGTACAGCGGCACGTAGCACAGGTCGGCATACGACAGAGTCTGGCCCAGCAGGTAGGGGCGGCCGCCGTCGCGGGCGAGGTGGGCGTCCATGACGGCCATGACGCGGCGGATCTCGGCCTCGAGGAAGGCGTTGGCGGCGGCCAGGTCGGCCCCCGGGTGCGTGCGGTTCATCCACAGCTTGAGCCCGGCGGGCGGGTGCTGCCCCGACACCTGCAGGTGCAGCCAGGAGCGGGCGAGCCACTGGTCCTGGAGGGAGGCCGGGCGCAGCAGCCCGTCCTGGTCGTACTGCTCGACGAGGTACTCGACGATGGCGCCGCTCTCGAAGATGCGCAGGTTCCCCTGGTTGGGGTCCTCGATGGACGGCAGCTTGCCGTTCGGGTTGATGCTGAGGTAGGGCTCGCGCTTGGCCTCGTCGAACTCTAGGTACCGCGTCTCGTACGGGAGACCCAGCTCCTCGAGGATCAGGGCGACCTTCCACGGGTTGGGACCCTTGGTGTGAGAGTAGAGGATGATTGGCTGCATGGTGGTGGTAGGCGTGGGGGGGGGGGTGGTGGGGGTGGTGGTGGGAAGAAGGTGAGCTCAGCGCCCTTGTAAACTTTGTGTGTGTGTGTGTGTGTGTGCGCGCGCGCGTGCGATAAGCTGAGGGACCCACGGCGGTGAGCGAGCAAGACGGATGCCATCAATATCATGACCCGGACACCAGGCGTGAACTATGAAGTAATGGACGAATAACACTATCTGCTCCGCCGGAGGCAAAACCCCCCCTATCTTGCCATCCAGGATAGTAACTGTCTGCGATAGGAAATAAAATGTCTACCTATTTTCGGTCAACCCTCCCCCCCCCCCTTTGGGACATGACCCTTTTGGGACATTAATTACTCCTCCTGGAGAGTGTGGGTGGGGCTTCCGAGACATGTTGTGTGTCTGCAGTGGACCAATCACGTTGATGCTCCAAGTTGTAGGATTCGAGCAAGTCGCCTTTTGGGGATCTCATAATACTTGGTCTTCTTGAAATCTGTGATAGGGGCAGACGATCGAAAGTTCTGCATTCCGCACTGGTAAGAGACTGCAGAAGGCAAGGCAAGGCAAGGCAAAATCTGACTGCACCATGGGCTTTGTACCTATCACCATCTCGGCGGGCCAGAACCCACTGATACAGTACGTCTCTCTCTTTCGTGTGTGTATTGTGGGTATTGTGGGTGGGGCGGGGGAGGGGGCCGCCCATTGTAAAAAGAAAAAGAAAAAAAAAAGAAAAGAAAAGAAAAAATGTAGTATGTGTGAACAAGAAGTGTGGGTTGCTGATAGCTTTCCAGATTCGATGGCAAGATCCAAACCCACTTCCTCGAGCCGCCGGCCGGGACGGCCTTCCAGATCATGCAGATCTACCAGCCGCTAGAGCCGGGCGACAACAGCGGGGCGTACCGCGGGCCACCGCCCCACTTCCACGTGAACCAGACGGAGCGCTTCCGCGTGCTCAAGGGCCGCATCGGCGTGGAGGTCAACGAGGTCGTCCAGGTCCTGCGCCCGTGCGACGAGGTCGCCGTCTGCCCGGCGGGCAATATCCACCGCTTCCTGGTCGACGTCGACGCTGGCGACGCTGCCGAGGAAGAGAAGGACGACGAGAAGTGGGACGGCGAGAGCATCGTGATGATCAACGCCACGGACAGCGGCAAGGACTTTGCGCTGGACCGGGTGTTCCTCGAGAACTGGTACGGCGTGCGGGTGGACAGCTTCCGGTACTACGGCGACAGGATCGACTTCATCCAGCAGTGCTGCACCTTTGACGGCGGCGACCACTACCTGCCCTTCCCGGCCAGGCTGCCCGGGTTCGTGCCCAAGGCGTGGTCGGTCCGCATCCGCACGCTGCTCGGGCTCTTCGTGACCGTCTTCATCGGGCGCTGGATCGGCGGGCTGCTGGGCTACCAGCCCTTCTACCGCGAGTACACGTCCGACTGGGAGCTCGCCGTCGCCAAGATGCAGAGCACCTGGTTCTACCGCAAGAACGTGCAGACGTCGTACCGTGCCGCCAAGGACTTCAGCGAGCTGCAGCGGGCCAAGGTCTTCAGCGACGCGGGTGCTGCGCAGATGGGGCTGGACAAGATGGGGAAGGCGGCTTAGGTCGGTCGAAGCTTAGGACAGAGAGGAGGAGAGGGAGAGACGGAAAAGAAGCTGTGCAGGAAAAAAATGAGGGTCGAGGATGGAGAAAGTGCACCTGAGCAGACTTCATCAGATATTATGCCGTGTTCACGATGAAAGGACAACGCAATCTTGGGAATGCTTGAATGACGGAAAAGTGACCAAGGTGTTATTATTACATTTTTTATATTTCTTTTTATTGGCAAGTTTGGTCAGACTGGCCAAGGCGACACCGTAGTAATCACCGAGCCACGTTTGAAGACTGAATAAGGAAATACCAAATGTCACTTCATGATAGTAATTATTCCCAAGCTTTTTTTTTTGACTATTTACAGCTCGCAAAGAAGCAATCAAATTTTGAGGCGTTGCACCCGCTGCTCTACATGGCAATGTAAAAAAAAAAAAAAAAATAGTAGAAACCTCCTTATATGCAAGCTAATGTAATAATAACATCAAAGGAACTAATCACACAAGCATTATAATCACTGCTGCTCTCTTTTTCTCCCTCCCTCTCTCTCTCTCTTGATCAACCCTCTGCGCAGCCCAGAACAAGCAGCCCAGACCGATGGCCACAGGCGGTTCCTTATTACCTAGGGCGCAGCTTCTCGGCCATCTCATCGCGCCACCTGGCACCGTGCCTCCGCAGCATCCAGATGGATGCGATGCCCACCGCGCTGGTGATGATGGCGACTATGAGGAAAAGCCAGCCGGCACCGATGGTGTCGAGCAGCGGCTGCACGGCCACGCATGCGGCGGCGCCCAGCGTGTTGCGCACCAGGTTTGACAGCGCCATGCCGACACTCGGGCGGCCGGGGACGAACTCGGTCAGCAGAACGGTGGTGATGCTCAGGATCATCATGTTTCCCCCGGCGAAGATGAAGTTGGCCGCACAGATGGACTCCCACGGCCCGTGCTGGCGCATCGCCCAGCCCGACCCCAGCGCTGCCGCCGGGTATAGCAGGGCGGCCGACCAGGCGTTGAGACCGAGCATGTCGCCCGGCTCGGTGGTCTTGGCGGTGGTGACAGTCTTAGTCTTGGTCTTGGTGCCGGGTTTTTCGGTGCCCTCAGGAGAAGAAGGAACGTTATTGGGATCGGAAACGGTGCGGGTTGCCGCACGCTGGGCCCGGGTAGCGTCGTTCCATCGGCCTCCGAGGGTGCCGGCTAAGACGTAGCCGGCAGCGCTGGGCAAGTATAGCAGGCCGACGGTGACGACGCTGTAGCTGTACGGGGCCGTGGAGAAGGTCGCCTGGATAGCGATCATGACGCAGTAGTAGGCGGCGAAGGTGACGGCGGCGTAGAGCACGGTGATGGCGATAGGCGGGAAGCGGAGCAGGACGACCAGCTTTACGGGGCTGACAAGCGCAGAGAGCAGTCCGGCCGCCCTTGTAGACCACGTGGGTGAGGGCGGTGCCGGGGGTGCCTCGACCTCGGCCCTACCGGCCCCCCCAGGAGCAACAGCAGCCTCCTGGTCCGTCGCCGCCGCCCCTTGTCCTGCTGCTGCTGTTGCTGCCATGGCCACGGCGGCAAGCCTGGCCGGTGCTGTCTCGGGCAGGAAGAGGACCACGGCCAGCCAGACGATCACGCCGTAGAAGGCCATAAACCACTGAGTGCCCTGCCAGCCCCAGCGCGAGCCGAGGGCGCCACCGAGTATGGGCCCGAAGACGGTGCCGCACATGGCGCCCAGCAGAAAGGTGCCGGTGGCACGCCCGCGCTCGGCCAGATCCCACAGCTGGGCGACGGTGGCGGCACCCAGCGCCTGGACCGGGGCGGCGGCTGCACCAGCCAGGAGGCGCATTGTAATTAACATGCCGGCGGAAGAGCTGACGGCCGCGAGGATGTTGAAGACGATGAACAAGACAAACGACGATGCGTATGTCGTCCGGCTGCCGGCCTGTTCCGACAACGTTGTCCACCAGAGCGGCGTGATGGCCACCGCGAGGCAGTAGAAGGCGATTGACAGGTTCATCACCGTCGGCGTTGTATGAAGGTCTCGTGCGGCCGGGGCGAGCACGGCTGGTCGACGTGGGGGGGCCAGAGAACAGACAAGCCTCTTCTAGTCAGCCAGGCCCGTTTCCAAAGGCTTCGGAATGGGGGGAAGATAAAAAGGAGGAGGGCCAGGAGGGGCGCGATGATGATGATGCTCACGCAGAAAGATGTTGCTGCCCAGCGGCGTGGCAACCGCGCAGGCGGCGACGATGCTGGTGGCCACATGCTTGGTCCGTCTTGGATAGTCCCTGGCACTCTGTACCTGGCCATGGGCATGAAAGAAAAGAGGGAGGCGTGGCAATCCTATTCTCTGCTTCTTGTGCCCCGCCGAGACTATGCAAGTGTTGTTGTTGTTGTCGTTGCTGTCGTTGTTGACGCCGGCAACATTCTCGTCCTCCACAGCGCGCGCCTCGGGAGGAGCACCATCATGACTACTACTAGACGGTACCATGGTTGTCGTCACGGATCGTTTGACATGGATCGAGTCTTGGATGTCGACAAAGTTTGAGGAGCGCGAGGGGGAGATACAATGAAAGAAGACGTGCACCCAGTCACCCCGGGATGCTTCCTTTTCCGGACAGCAGCCAATCGGAGCGCAGCCTCAAAGCTGTACAATGACCGCGCAGGAACTTGGGGTCAACAGCAGCTTCGTGAAGCCAGCTGCAGCTTGAAATCTGAACAGATTTCGAAAGAAAAAAAAAAGAAAGAAAAAAAAAAAACAATGGTTGGACAGCCAATTCATGAATTATTTTGTAGAATGCACGATAAGGTGCAGCGGCTCAAGTGGTAGGCAAGTAAGTAAATCATTAGGAGGTACAAGTGGCAAGGGCGTTTTGTCTCTCTCTCACGCTCTTTCTCTCTTTCTTTTCTGTCGCTTGCTCCTTCTCTCGCACTCGCTCCTTCTTTCTCTCTTCAGTCTCATACCTCTTCTTCGTCCTTTCCTTTCCTTTCCTTCTTTCCTTCCTTCCTTTTTTATTAAGGCCATTGTCATTTACAGCCCAATTTGGAAGCATCGAACCAACGACGACCCACTAATCTGGTTAGCGGCCTTCTTTTCACCTTGAATAAATTACCCTTTTTGGACAGCAGCCAATCGGAGCGCAGCACATCGCTGCCAGCACAAGCCCCCCCCCCCTTCTGAACCTCAACGGAGACCAGCGACAGCAACCCCATTGCGATCGAGGCAAGACAAAAGCTTTCAGGACTCATAGGAGAAACATCATCTCCTCGGCTAACTATACCAACCCCTTGTTCCTATCCTGCCCTCCAGTCCTGCACAGAACACACAACAGGGAGAAAAAGAGGAGAAACATGTCGCGAGTCAAGACAATCGCCCTTGTCATATGCAGCACCCGCGCCCGGCGCCTGAACCCATACATTGCCGACTACGTCCGCGAGGTGCTGGTCACCGGAGCGAGAGGAGGAGAAGGAGGAGGTCGGGACGTTACGTTCCGAGTGGTGGACATCGCAGCGCAAAACCTGCCGCTCTACGATGAGCCCGAGGTGCCCTCACACCTGGACCCAGCAGCCCCTGCGTACGCGCACGCCCACACGCGCGCCTGGTCGGCCCTGGTGCGCTCGTGCGACGCCTTTGTCTTTGTCACGCCGCAGTACAACTGGAGCGTGCCGGCAGCGCTCAAGAACGCGCTCGACTACCTGTTCCACGAGTGGGCCGGCAAGCCGGCCGGCGTGGTCTCGTTTGGGGCGCGCGGCGGAGCCAAAGGCGCGGGCCACCTGCGGGACATCCTGCTGGGGCTGCGCATGCGGCCCGTCCCGACAGCCGTGGCGCTCAAGGCGAAGGGCGAGGACTTGATCGAGCAGTGCGAGAGGGCGGGCGGCAGGGCCACAGACGCGCAGAGGAAGGCCTGGAGGGACGATGGTGCCGAGGAGGATCTCAGGACGATGCTGGGAGAGGTGGTTGAGATGTTGCACTAACTGCTCGGAATGGGGAGAGAGAGGGGGGGAGAGAGAGAGAGAGACAGAGAGACAGAGAGACAGAGAGACAGAGAGACAGAGAGACAGAGAGACAGAGAGACAGAGAGAGACAGAGAGACAGAGAGAGACAGACAGACAGACAGAGAGAGAGAGAGAGAGAGAGAGAGAGACGGGAAGGGAGGGAGGGAGAGGACTGGAAACACAAGAAAGAAAGCCACAGCTGTGCTAATAAGTGCTTCAGGTACATCACCTTGCGGCTAGCGGTCATAATCTCATAGTCTTAAGATATTATTCGACACTCTCTCGTCTATGGTGCCAAAAGACGCTGTACACAGTTACTTTTTTTTTTTTTTTTTTTTTAAATAACAAAAGCTCGTTTATCCAGATCAGCGTACCGGCTCTGCGCTCCAGGTCTATGTCTCATTCATAAAATCTCCAATCAGCAAACCGGAATCCATATCTAACATTGCACCCCCCTGAAATGGACTAGGTAGATTATCAAACATAAATAGCGATGGCGCCGCATCTAGATCAGCTGTCGTGTGCCATCCTGTCGTGGCTGCGCCACCTCTGCCGTCCTCGTCACTGAACCAGGCAGGATACGGCATTGGGACGTCGCCGCTGTCGCCGCCCATGCCCGTGTTTGTGTTCAGGCCGGCGATCAGGTCCTCCAGGCGCAAGACCATAGTACCGAGGGCGCCCACGGCGGCGCCCGCGGCGGGGACGACACCCCCGAGCGCCAGGGCCTCGAGGGCAGCGCGGGCGTCTACCTTGACGGCGCGCATGGCGGCGGCGGCGGCGGGGCTGTGCGGCTGGACGACGACGGCGACCACCAGCGTGGCGACGGCGGTCCAGAGCAGATGCAGCGGCTCGGGCAGCCCGTCCAGAACCTCAGTCTGCTGGCAGGCCGCGCGCAGCACGGCGACGAGGTCCTTGGCGCGCTGCTCGGCGGCACGGGCGTGGTGCTGGACGGGACAGCCCGTGCCTGTGCCGGCCGGGGACGTGTGCTGCTTGGCATCCGCCGTGGCTGTGCTATGGCTGAGGGGGCTGGTGGCCTCGGTCGTCATCATCGTAGCAGCAGCAGTGGTAGGACTAGCCTGGCCGCTGGCGGACATGGAAGGAGATTGTTGTTGTTGTTGTTGATGTTGTTGTTGTTGATGTTGTTGTTGTTGTTGTTGTTGTTGTTGTTGTTGTGGTGGTGGTGGTGGTGGTGGTGGTGCAAGCAGGAAGGGTCGCTGCACCACGACACAGGCGTGGTAATAGTGCAGCTGCAGCATCAGGCGCTGGCGCTGCAGCCAGTCGGGCAGGCCGGGCTCTAGGGCTGAGGCCAGGGCGAGCGGGCCGGGCACGAAGCGCAGGTGTGGCGGCAGGGAGGCGGGCCAGGCGTCGAGGCGGGCCATGGACCTGGAGAGCCGCTCGGCGTGTGTTTGGAAAAACGTAAAGGCGTGTTGGCCCTGCGAGATGTGCGATGTCGTCTCAGTGGTAGTGGTGCCGCCGGCGTCGGCCGACGAGAGCTTGGCGATCAGGATGGACACGGTGTCGAAGGCGTCGGCCACGGCGACCGAGAGCTGGGCGAGCTGGACGATGCAGGACGAGGGGTGGGCGTCGGCGGGTGAGGGGGTGGGCGGGTCAGGCGGCAGGCCGCAGCTGATGTACGACCACTGGACGGCCGTGGGCCTCTCGAGCTGCATGGAGCAGTACAGGTCCAGCCAGGCCAGCAGCCACCAGAGCCGGGTGCGGCCGGCGGCCTCGTCAGGGGCCAGGTGTTCGGGCGGGGCCTGGTGCAGATAGCAGACGTGGGCGCGGCGGACACCTATGCCGGCCATATAATAGGCGCCCTCGACGTGGCCGGCCTGCAGCATGTACAGGGCCATGGCGATGTGGCACCGGACCGCCTCGACCGCCACGCGCGGGCCCCTGTCGCGCACCCAGTCGCGGCAGGCCACAAAGCTCTCGAGGCTCCAGCGGCGCACCGTGTCGGCGGCGGCCTCGTCGTACTGGCCCGGCCGCCCGAGCTCCAGGAGCCGAGCCCCGGCGCCGGTGGAGAGGCCATACTGCATGCCGATGGCGGCCAGGCAGTCGAGGAGGGCCCCGTCTACCGTGTCTGTGGCTGCCGTGGCCGTGGCTGCAGGGGACGAGAGCAGCAGGACACCATAGAGGCGCTGGAACTCGGCGTCTGTCATGAGCGGGTACAGAGACCCGGCCGCCCTCCAGAACAGGCGGACAAAGTAGGCCTTTTGCTGGAGCGTAGGCGCGGGCGGCAGCAGCGCGGGCTGCTGAGTAGAAGCAGCAGCAGCAGCACCACCACCACTACTGTACTGAGATGCTGTGCTGCTGCTGTTGCTTCTGCTGCTGCTGCTACTGCCGCCGCTGCCTGTATCAAAGGCGCTGAACTGTGAAAGGCTCGGAAACGGACTGCCTCGGATGTCGTCATGAGGAGGGGCCAGCGCTGGAGACAAGCGGCGGAAGAAGCGTCGGGCGCGGGTCACTGGTGGGTCAGACTCGGACTCGGCTGGCTGGATACAGTCCATCAGGTCGAGGGTGCCGACAGCCGACGACGACGATGACGCTGGCGGCGCCATGAGGTTGCTCGGACTTGGGATGCTGCTGCTGCTGGTGCTGGTGCCGCCGCCGCCGCCGCCGCCGCTGGACCGGGGCGATGCGAAGCCCTGCGACAAGGACCATGACGATAACGATGACGCCGACAACAAGTGCTGGCTGCCGTCCCCTGGTGAGCTCGTGCTGTTGCTGCCCGCAGCGCCCGATGGGGTGGAGTCTGCAGCACTGGCGATCCTGGCGCCGCCGGTGGTCGCCAACGGTGCCAGCTCAGCATCCGAGCATGGCTGGCACTGCACGCCCTCGGCAAGACACGGCGGGCACGGCTTGGTGCCACACTTGATCCGGAAGAGCCGGCATCTCTTGCACGCCCGAAAGGAACTGGACCGGGTGCCCGCCGTTGTGGATGTTGCTGTGGATGATGATGATGATGTTGTTGTTGTTGTTGTTGTTGTGGTTGCTGTTGCTGTTGCCGTCGTCGCCGGTGTTGCGAGTCCCGCCTGGCGCAGCCCGCCGCGCCGCTTCTTACTGCTCGAGTCGTCCACATGGAACGTCAGAAACATGGTAGAGCCGGTAGCAGACCAACATGCCGTGCCAGCGTCTTCTCCTCGTGTGTTCTGAGTTAGCTCGCCGTTCCTTTTAATCGGGCCAAGACTTTTGCTCGGAGACTCCGGAGTAAGCGGTGGGCTCCAGATCCGTGGCAAATCCTGCTAGTGCGCTGCTCCGCCCAGTAGGGTTTCTGATCCCCCGTTGGGTGGGGCGCTTCACCTTCTCGGTTCTTCTGTTGTTGCAGTCACTTCTGCATGTCGGTCCGGACCCACCGTGGGCGAATGCGAAGCTTTCGATGGATGAACTCTAACCTATCAATAAGCAACCTACATGACCCCCCCACCTTCCGACCACAAAAGAGCGCACCCATCAAGGTGTCGATCATGTCAGCATCTTAGCAACTAGAAGCCGCAACATCCTGGGAGAGATTTCTAAAGGGCTCCTTCTGTAACCTCAGATCATCAGTAGCGAGTCTTCTATCTCAACCTTTGTTGCTGTTATCCTGCTGAAGATCTGGGTTGGATCGATTCTACTGCAGACTGGATCTCTGGAAATTCAATAGATTGTATGCGCTACAGAAAGGAAAGAAGGGAAGAAGAAGAAGAAAAAAGGGGAAAAAGGGGGAAGGAAAAAAAAGAAAAAAGCCATCTGGGTGAGGCTCTCTAGATGGAGGGTGCCTGGCGATAGTGGAACCAGTGACGGGCTAGCCCTCCCACAGGATTTGATAGCAATCTGCATCCAACAGAGTGCGGCACTTTTCCGTCCGAGGCATCATAACATACAAGCAACCACCCTTGTCTGCTTGATTCTTGACGCGAGGGAGTACTATGGTACAGAGAAAGTAGCCTGGGGTTGTAGCTGCACCTGTTCGGCAGTTTAATCCCTCGAGGCCTCGTGAAGCTGTCGAGACCCTGGTTAAGGTTCGGCAGCAGAGGTGGCATCATGCCCAGGGAAATTTCCGACAGGAGAGGTAATATCCGATAGGTGTATCTTAGGCACCAGGGCGGGGTTTTGCAGGCTGTACCAGTATCTATCCATATAGATTAGGAAGGCCAAGTTGGCCCAATCAAAAAGTGTTTGATCCTGTAACAATTACCTGTAGAGGGTATTGTATAGGAGCTTGTCGCTGAATCAGGACATATGATATGCATAGTATCCCCTACATTAGCGTGCATCCTACAGACCTTTTTCGTATCGACGGGATAACAGATTCCTAAAGATGCTTTGCTCCTTGGAGCTCCAAGACGCGGGTGAGCCTCCTTGCGGTAGTTCGGCGCTGCTCATGTTGTGCCTTATCTGTCCTCGTCAGCAGTTGATGACCTGACTGACCCCTTTGAGGATGCATACCCACCCAGGCCACCTTACCCCTAAGAGGAAAAACAACTGCATCTGGGAGATGGCGAGAGTGGTTCGCAGGCAAGCATTCTGGCACACTCCCATGTTCGGATAGAGCCTGACGATGCTCGGCTCCCCTCCTCCGCTACATATAGCTTTATTGTTCCACAGGTATGCTGCACTCATGTTGCACTTGTGTTGCGCCGATGTTACACTCATGAACAAACTGTATTGAGAAACCAGCTGGAGAGAGAGGAAAAGAAAAAAAGAAAGGAAAAAAGGAAAAACCAATACCAAGAATAAACTCCAATGACAGCATGAGCTTGCCTGGACGACCAATTGGAGTATTTTTTGCTATATGAGATCTTTAGCGTGGACTGGACTTGTCAGCCACGTGACAACCCCACCAACCGAGAGCCCCTCCCCCCCCCAAAAAACCCACCAACCAGAGCGAGCTGCCAAGCTATGACGTCAATCCTTCCCATCTTTGCCGGTCTTGGGTCCGACTCGCTGTTCTCGCAGTCGACCTGGGAGACGGCAGGAGCCGACGCCCAGATCGACCGGTGCAAGCTGTTCCTGCGGGACTGCCTCGACCTGTTCCGCTCCGAGATCCACAGCGCATCCAGCCAGGGCATCCTGCGCCCCGGATCCATCGACCTGCAAGACTTCACCTCCACCGACGCCCTGCTCCGGCCCGGCAAGCAATACCATGCCAACGCGGTCGTGCAGCACTCGACCATCTACCTTGTCCAGATCCTCAGACACGTCGCCTACACAGAACAACAACAACAACAGCAGCAGCAGCAGCAGCAGCAGCAGCAGCCAGGCCGCATCTGCGCGGTATCGGGTTTCTGCGCGGGCCTTCTCCCTGCCGCGGCCCTCAGCCTGGCAACCGCCCCAATCAGCTCGTCGGGTGCTGCTGCCGATACCGCTGCTGCCACCACCACCACGACGGTCGGTTTCTTGTTCCACGCGTACGAGCTCTTCCGTATAGCTCTCTGGATCGGCATCCGGAGCGAGAGTCATCGCGCAGAGAACCTCGACAACTACGCAGGCCGGAATAACAACGACGAGAATGGCCATGGCGACCGTGGCGGCACCAGCATCCCCTCTCTCGACGCGCCGTGCTCCTTTGCCGTCAACAGGCTCTCGCCCGACGAGGCAGCAGAGCTGATCGACCAGGTGCAGGAGGAGGAGGAGAAGAACGACGACGACAGCGATAACGACAACGGCAAGGCCAGGACCAAGAGCAGCAGCAGCATCTACGTCTCAGCCCGCCTCGGGCGGAACCGCGTGGTCCTCAGCGGCCTGCCTGCTGAGCTGGCTGCGTTTGTCGAGCAGAAGCTGTTGCTGCCGTCGTCGCCGCGTGGCTGCCACGCCCGGCCCCTGCCTGTCCACCATCTCTACCACAACCGGCGCCTGCTGTCGGCCGTCGGCGAGCATGTCATGCAGGACCTCGAGCGGCGGGGCAGCCCTCTGCGGTCCCAGGTTCGCCTGGGCGTGCCGCTGCTGTCCACCATCACAGGGCAGCCGGTCGTGCTGTCTGAGGCGCCCACGCTGGGCGAGCTGGCCCGCGCCCTCCTGGACATGATCTTCCTTGAGCCGGTGGATTGGGTTGCGGTGCAGGACTCGGTCGTCTCGCTCACGGCAGCCCAGGGCAGCGGCGGCGGCTGCCACATCCTGAACTACGGTCCAGGCTACGGCATGTCTACGGCCTACGGAAACGCGCTGGCCGAGCATGTCAAGATCGTGGATGCGTCGTCGTCGTCGTCGTCGTCGTCGTCGTCGTCACCGCTGCCACAACCACCAGCGCCACCTGCCCACAGCGAGACCGACCTTGCCATTGTCGGCATGGCTGTGGATCTCCCGGGCGCTCCAGATGTCGAAGCTCTCTGGAACTCCCAGATGCAGGGCGTCAACTCGTGTTCCGAGGTGAGTAGTGGTAGTAGTACTAGTACTAGTAGTGGTGGTGGTGGTGGTGGTGGTAGTAGTAGTACTTCGCTCTGGCTGCTGATACCTTTTGCCTGCTGCAGATACCCAAGAACAGGTTTGATCTCGACATGTACGGCTCCTCCCCCTCCTCCCAGCAGAGCAAACGGGAACATGGGTCCCTCAACACCCGGTACGGCAACTTTATGCAGAACCCGTTCCTGTTCGACAGCGAGCTGTTCGGCATCTCGCGCCGTGAGGCTCGCTCCATGGACCCGCAGCAGCGCGTGCTCCTCCAGACGGCGTACCGCGCCCTCGAGGACGCCGGCTACGCGCCTGACACCAGCCCCTCCTTCGCCCGCGACACCTTTGGGTGCTGGGTCGGCGCCGCCACGCTGGACTACGTCGACAACCTGCGTCGCGACATAGACGTCTACTACAGCACCGGCACCCTGCGCGCTTTCCTCAGCGCCCGCATCTCCTTCATCTTTGGCTGGAGCGGGCCCTCCATCACCCTCGACACGGCCTGCTCCTCGTCCACCGTGGCCCTGCACCAGGCCGCCCGGTCCATCCTAGCAGGCGACTGCCGCGCCGCTCTCGTGGGCGGTGTGAACACGGTGTCCAGCCCCGATGTACGTTTCTCTTCATCCTCATTATGATCAAACAGTCTAGCCCGAATGCCGTGAATCTGACCCACCCGCCCCTCAACAGATGTACCTCGGCCTTGACCGCGCGCACTTCCTCAGCCCCTCGGGCCAGTGCAAGGCCTTCGACGCATCCGCCGACGGCTACTGCCGTGCCGAGGGCTGCGGCGTCTTCGTCATCAAGAAGCTCAGCGACGCCCTGGCTGAGGGTGACCGCGTCCACGCCATCATCAAGGCCGTCGAGATCAACCAGAGCGGCAATGCCCACTCCATCACCCACCCGCACGTGCCCACCCAGGAGGACCTGTTCAGCCGCGTGCTGCGCCGGGCCGGCATCCATCCGCACCACGTGTCTGTTGCCGAACTGCATGGCACAGGGTAAGCAGACCTCCCCCCTTGTTTTTGTGTGTGTGCCTGACTGACTGACTGACTTTCTGTCTGGCAGAACGCAAGCCGGGGACCCTAACGAGGTTGCGGGCGTTCGCCGGGCGCTGTGCCGGGCGCGTGACCCGTCCAACCCGCTGTACCTGACCTCGGTCAAGGCCAACATGGGCCACTGTGAGGCAGCGTCAGGTATGGCCGGCCTGGCCAAGGTCGTGCTGATGCTGCGCCACGGCCACATCCCGCCCCAGATCTCCCTGCGGGACCTGAACCCCAAGATCGCCCCGCTAGGCCTCGACGGCGCCGTCATCACCCGCCACGGCGCCACCTGGCAGGCTGCTGCTCCGGGCCGCCCGCGCATTGCCCTGCTGAACAACTTTGGCGCCGGCGGCTCCAACGCGGCCGTACTGGTGCAGGAGCACGTCCAGAAAGTGGCGCCGGCGTCAGCGGCGTCTTCATCGTCGTCGTTGTCCTCCAAGCCTCCTGCTGCTGCTGTAGGGCTTGAGGACCAGGGCCAGCAGTATCTGCTGTGCGGGCTCTCGGCCAGGGACACGCGGCGCCTGGCCAAGCTGCAGGAGGCCGTCGCGCTGCACCTGGAGGCAATGAGAGCGGCCACGTCGTCGTCGTCCTCAGGACTCCCGCCGTCGCTGCTGCGAGACCTCTGTCACACCCTCACGGCGCGGCGCCAGCAGTATCCCGTGCGCGTGGCCGTCATGGCGAGCTCGGTTGACGAGCTGGCGCGCAACATCCGGAATGCCAGCCCGTCGTCGTCGTCGTCGTCGTCGTCGTCTGCGTCGTCGTCGTCTGCAGGGCCGTCACCCGTGCAGACAGTTTTCCTCTTCTCGGGACAGGGCTCGCAGTATTTGGGTATGGGCCGGCGCGCCATGGCCCTGTATCCTACTGTCGATGAAACCATCCGCACGTGCGACCGATGGCTTTTAGCCAACGGCTATCCGTCCTGTATTGCCGTCATCCAGTCGGACGAGAAGGGGAATGGGGAGGGCCTCAGCACGGAGGCTTTCCAGACCGCCATGTTTGCCTTGGAGGTCGCCCTCGCGCGGCTCCTGGGGTCGTGGGGCATCGTCCCGGCCGCTGTGGCCGGCCACAGCCTCGGTGAGTACGCCGCCCTAGTGGTGGCGGGCGTGCTGGACATGGCCGACGGCCTACGGCTGGTAGCGCAGCGCGCATCGCTGATGTCCCGGCGCTGCGCCCTCGGCGAGACCTCGATGCTGGCCGTCCACGCCAGCCCCGCCGCCGTCGAGCGGCTGCTTAGCTCGCGTCCCGACCTCGGCGCCTCCCTGAGCGTGGCCTGCCGCAACAGCCCAACCGACTGCGTTGTCGGCGGGCCCGTGCCGGCCCTGCAGGCACTGAAGCAGCTGTTGTCGTCTACTCATCATTCTAGTAGTAAAAGTGGTGGTGGAGACAGTGGTGCCGCCGCCGCCGTGGCGACAGGAGACGGGGGAGCTGTGCAGCTTACGGCCAGGAACAAACTGCTCGACGTGCCGCTTGCATACCACACCCGCGCAATGGACCCGATCCTCGACGACCTGCGCGAGTGTGCGGCTCGGGACGTCTGCATCCGGCCACCTAAGCTCCCGATCGTCTCCAACGTGCTCGGGCGCCTGGTTCTCCCGGGCGAGACGGACGTCTTCACGCCGTCCTATTTTGCCGACCACTGCCGCCGCCCGGTAGCTTTCGACGAGGGCATGCGTGATCTTCTCGTAACAGGAACAAGAAGGAATGGTGTGGAGACGACGGGTGGTGCGGAGAACTCGCCGTCGCCGATAAGGTGGGTCGAGATTGGGCCGCATCCCTCTCTGCATCCGATGCTCCGCAGCCGGTTCGAGAGCGACAAGACGCCGACTTCGGCCCAACATGTGCTTCTCCCGACACTGTTGAGGACGGAGGCGGCCGACGTGACGCTCGGGAAGCTGCTGTGCCACATGTATGAGACGGGCGCGGCCGAGGTCAGGTGGCGCAACGTCTTTGGCCCAGGTGCGTCCTTGGTCGCGGGTTTGCCCGGCATGCCGTTCTTTCAAGAGGAATTCCTCGTGCCGTTTCGCCCCGAGCCGGCACCGGCACCTCCTCCTCCCTCCTCCAGGGACCACAACAAGAACAGTAGCAGCAGTCTGCAGAGACAGACCTGGGCTCCCTGCTTTGCGTCTCGGGCCGTCACCGTCGGCCATACGTTCCCAGAGGGCTGCGCTGTCTACGACACGCCGGCATCCATCCTGCAAGACTTCATCCAGGGTCATCTCGTCTGCGGCCATGCGCTCTGTCCGGCCTCTGTCTATCATGAGCTGGCCCTGGCGGCCGTCAGCAAGGCTGAGAAGGAGAACAAGAAGAAGGAGGAGGCATGGGTGCTGACCAAGGTGGACTACTCGGCCCCCTTTGTGCATGTATCCGGTTCTAACCAGGTTTTGCGCGTGGTGCTGAGGCCACGCACGGCATCTCCCGAGGGATACGACTTCACTGTGCTCTCGTACGACCAAGAAGAAGCAGAGGAAGAAGAAGAAGAAGAAGAAGAAGGGCGGGGGACGTCAGATGGCTACGGCAAGATGAAGAACCACTGCCGAGGAATCCTGCGGCTCAAGGCTCGCAACGCCGCCGAGCAGAAATACAGACGCGCTGCGGCGGCCCTCCGCAGCAGGATGGGTCGCCGTCGGGACGACGCATCATCATGGCCCGAGGGCCATGGGGAGGGCGGCGGCGAGGGCGGGACGCTGCAGTCCTTCTCGCAAGAGGCTATGTACGACAAGATCTTCACGCGCGTCGTGGCCTACACAAAACCATACCAGCGTGTGCGGCGGATGCACATTGATGACCGGGCTGGCGAGGCGCTGGCCACGTGCGTCGCGCCGGCGTCCCACCTGGCAGGCGTGCCGGCCACCCGCGCCCTCTTCATGGACGTGCTGCTGCACGTCGCCGGGTTCGTGGTCAACCTGCGCCTGGGCAACGACATGGCTGGCATCTGCAAAGACGTCGCCTCGGCCGCCGTCCTGGACGTTCCAACCGCGCAGCCGTTTCATGTCGTATGTGCCACGTATGAGGCAGGCCCCGGCATCGGCAGCACGGTCGCAGACGCCTACGCCATCCATGCTGCTTCGGGCTGCGTCCTGGCTGCATTCAAGGGCATGACCTTCCAGCACGTCCCGCTGGCGCGCATGGGCAAGGCTCTGGCAATGGCCAACCGGAGGAGTGGCAGCAGTAACCACTCTGGGAACAAGAGCCAACAACCACAACAGCAGCAGCAGCAGCAGCAAAGGAGGGCTAACTTGGCCGCCGCAAGGCCAGGACAACAAAATACCTTGGACAAGATGGTCGGTGTCTCGAAAACCTTGGCTCGAGAGGCGGCTGCTGCCGCTGCCGCTGCCAGCTCTTCTCCTTCACGCGACATCAGGCGTGTGCTGGCGACAACATGTGGCATCGGTGAGGACCAGCTGTCGCCGGACACGCACCTCGAGGCGCTCGGCTTTGACTCGCTCATGATGATCGAACTGGAGTCGGAGCTTATAACAGCCGGAGTAGCCGCCGGCGGCAGTGGAGGACTGGACGCGGCCGCCCTAGCAGCATGCCTGACGGTGGGCGACGTTGAAGCCCTCTGCTCCCGAACCAGTGTGGCGGCGTCGTCGCCGTCATCGTCTTCGACAGAGAGTAGTACTCCCGTGAGTGGTGTGACGATGACTGCGGCATCCTCGACCTCCAGAGACGACTCCTTGCTCGAAGAAGACGAAGAAGACCAAGAAGAATCGCGCTCCACACCTGTGACGAGCTCGCGCGCTAGCGTGGACGGGGAACCCGAACGGCGCACGGTGATGACGGCCGCTGAACTGATCAACATCGTGGCCGAGACGTGTGACGCGGATCCCGCCGCTATCGCCTCGGAGATGGAGCTGCAGGCCCTCGGCGTCGATTCGCTGATGATGCTGGAGCTGCAGGATCGACTGTGCGAGCGCTATGGGGACCAGGCTGTGTCCGCGTCGGGTCTGGCCGAGTGCCAGACGGTTAGCGACCTGGAGAAACTAGTATGTGGTTAAACAAATTGGATTGTATCTCTCTCTCCTGTTCAACGACGATTACCAGGGGCTTTTTTCTTTTTTGCTACAATAGACAAACCATCTTTTCTGCTTTATAATGGAAATCTCGTCAGTGTTTTTTTTCTATATTATTATCATCCTCAGTGCTGATCAGATGTTCTTCCTCATATGTAGGTACTTCCCAGTCCCTCACCAGCCCAAAACCCCTCCCCCGCCGCGCCCACGTCCGAAGTGGTAATTGCGAAGGACGACACCGACGATCTTACGCCAGAGGAGTGCAGTCTGCTCCCCGCCGTCGCCAGGGTCCTTCACCTAGATGCGCTGCCGCAGACTATCCAGCCTGCGTCCCATGTCCACGTAGACGGGCCATCCTGCTCCACGCCGCTGTTTCTTGTGCACGACGGCAGCGGCGTCTGCAACCCCTATCGCCGCATCCGGCCGCTCGGGCGACCCGTGTTTGCGATCCACAACCCAGCATTTCTGCCCGGCCAACCCGGCATGAATATGACCGCCGCCGCTGCCAACGATTCCGATCCGGCGCTGCCGTGGACCAGCCTATCCGCTATGGCGGCACACTACGCGCGCATTGTTGTCGACACCATGGCCTCCCCCTCGCAACAGATTTACCAGAACCCCGCCGGGGCGTCACGATGCGCACGGCCCGCGCCTGTCATCTTGGGCGGGTGGTCATTCGGCGGCGTGGTTGCATTCGAGGCAGCGCGGATCCTCCTGGCGCAGTCGCAGAAGGAGGCCTCGTCTCCGTCAGACGCCGTGCCCCATTGTGCCGGCGTGATCCTTATCGACGCGCCGCCCCCCGTGGACCACGAGCCGCTGACGGAGGATATCATCCGCGCCATCACAGCCTCCTCAGCAGCACCGGCTATGTTGCCGTCATCATCATCATCATCAGGCCCCCACGCCGGGACAAAAGGCACAGGCGACCCGACGACCACAACCGTGGCCCACGTGGTGCGCAAGCTCGTGAGGCGGAGCTTCAGGTCCTGCGCGGCTCTGGTGGGCGCCTTCGACGCTACCACCACCGCGGCGCCGCCAGGCCCTCGGCTGCCCGTCATCCTGCTTCGGTCCCGCGACGGCTGGAGGCCGCCGCCGGGCCACACGATCGCCCGCGGCAATAGGTGGCTGCAGGACCGGACGGACCGCGCTCTGGCAGTGGACGGATGGGAAAAGGTGATCGGGGCCAAAGTGTTCTGCATAGATATCCCGGGTGACCACTTTAGTGTGTTTGATGGGAGGAACATCGTGGCTGTCTCGGCGGCCATCAGCGAGGCGTGTCAAGAGCTTGATCGATTGTGGGCACAGGCTCACTGTGCAGTAGCTATGGATAGATAGACCGGACATGTTTTGTCTACAGCCTACGTTTTCCATAGTTTCGAGAGTTTAGATTGATTTGTATTCTTTAGCTGTATTATTACTTGCTGTAAAGACTGCAATGAAGTTTAGATCCCTCTGTAAATTATGTATACAGCTTCTAGCTATTATAGTAAGATTATACGAACAGACTCTAGAGACTATAACTTCCTAGTAAAATCCCTAAGCACCTCTTCGAGAGAATTTACTATAAATTCCCCAGGGACTTCACTATGATTTACCCAGAAATTCCTTATAAATCCACTACAAATTCATCCAGTCCTAATTACTAGGGGAATTCCCCAGTATTATAACCTATCTAACATGCAAGTTATAAAGCGTGTGCAAGGAACAATAAACCCGGGATGCTAAATATCAAGATCCAATATCTATCAGACTGATAATTATATAGCCAAGGTTTAAGATCATATGCTCAGCTAGTTAATATGGATAGCTTTAGATTGTGCTAGCCAATATACCTGTACGAAAGAGCTAGATATAAAACCCTACATTCTTTACCCTTAGACAGATTATTATACATAGCTCTTTAATTATTAATCTAAGTATTCATTTGACACACACCTGAATAGCCCCAAAGGCAGTGAAAATTTGCATCGCACTCTCGTCTTATTTCCGTATCTGGGGACATGCTGTTCTGGTAGCCAGTGTAGCGGCCAAAGGGACATAAAGCGAAATGGGTCCTGTGTCTTTATACAACTATAAGGATACCACTCCCTTTTGTTTTCTTTTGAGATGGATAGGAGAAACAGGATATCTTCCCTTCTTTCCTAAATCTTGAATCCTCTGGACAGGTCCAAGGCAGGTTATTCACCCTATTCTTGTGCCCATGTAGCCTTCGTTTCCTGTCATTGTTTTCACAGGCAAGCTTGGGTTGCATAAGGCCTTGCCTATTGCTGAGTCGTCCGTTCCTTTCTGTACGACGGCCCCCCAGTTCCGCTTCAGTACACTTTAATATCGTTCTTGCTAGCATAAACCTTTGAAATAATCTCTAATTTTTTATCTATAGCAGGGGGGAAAGGGGACGGGGGTTTGACTGAGGGGGAATAGAGCGACTATAATTATATAGGGAGCATGGGCGGAGAACTGGGGGCGGAGGCAGCATCGGCTGAAGCTTCCTTTCTCCCTTGCAGTGCAGCATACACGAACTCACTGCCACCTGTCTTGCAACATCTTTGACCAAATAGTAACCATCAAGTCAAGTTGAGGCTGGTTACTGGCTTTTGCAGATGCAACGTTACACGTCAGGCGGGCTTGAAACCTACGTTTTAGCTAAGCCTACGAGTGCGGTGATTCGTGAGCACTTTTTACACTTTGTTGTTCTGCTGTCCCCTGACCATACTTTCCACCATGCGCTTTGCCTTTCCAAGCCTGACGACCATTGAATCCGCGGGCTGTGCAATAATACATAATAAGCCCGCGCTACTATTTTACCGGATCACGGTGATTTCTTCCTCCCTCATTTCCTCTGTCTTCATTAATCAGGGACCACTGCCCTTCGGCCCCAGGACAGAGCTCTCGGCCCTTGGATGACTCTGAACTCCTCACAATGATAAGCGATGATTGCAATCCACCATGTGTCTCTCAGACACTTTGTGAGAGATGCCGCAGCCTCTGTGAGGACGGCCTCGGCTGGTGTATCAGAGAGAACACGTCCGAGAAATTTTGCGTCCATCATCGCAATACCTATATTCTCCGGCGCAAAGCTGCTGAAGGTTGTCAATTATGCCAGATGATTTAGAGCAGCTTTGAACTACTGTTTGAAGGCTCATACGAAGGGGAGAACATGCTAGAATGCATAGACAGAGCAGCAGAGGGCGGGCTCGATGATTATGCCGATGAGTCTGCGGAGGAGCTGGAGCATGTACTAAAGGCTATAGAGGCCTTCGGGGATGAGTATCTTTTCGATGGAAACATGAGAATCACCGAGATATGTGGCTACGAGCGCGTGATTCTCGAGTTCTCCATGGATGAAGACTCCGGGCTGATGACCCCATGGTGGATGAGTCCGGTCCTTCACTACCTCGAAACCGGCAGCGGGCGCAAAGAGACTAGACAGGTCCGAGGCCAAGGCATCTCCTCCTTCACCAAAATAGGTTCGTCTCTCAAGCATCTTGTTCCCAATCTCTCTACTATTTTGAACTAACCCATGCCGCCTTCCAGACGACCCGCTATCACAGGTAGCACCAGAGTTCGGCATTCGGACGTCTAGAAACATTCTCTCGCAACGACATATCTGCAAAATCCGAAAGTGGCGGGACGAGTGCTCTCATCATCCAGAATGCCAAAGGCATGACGTGACGGCAAGACTTCCAACATGCCTTCTACAACTCGACAACGATGACCCGCAATATATCAAGGTCCAACGTACTGAAGGACAACAGGTTGAATATGCATGTCTTTCATACTGTTGGGGTGATGGGAACCAGTTCAAAGCTCAGAAAAGTAACACATGCGACCTTATGACAAAGGGGGTTCTCGTGAGGGATCTTCCAGCAACAGTATCTGATGCTATCAAGCTGTGCAGGGCCCTTGATATACCTTTCCTATGGGTAGATGCTCTTTGCATTGTTCAAGACGATCCAGAAGAATGGAAGAACGAGGCAGCTATAATGGGTGGTATTTACAGCGGCTCGACGATCACCATTGCCCCTCTTGACACTGCCAATTCATCAAACGGATTCTCGAAGCGGGAGACTGCCTGGGGCTGGTCTCTATCGGCAAGAGTGAACTGGACGCATGCGGCATCAGGTATCAAGGGCCCTTTGATCTTCGAACTCCGTGACAAGGTAGACTCCAAGTCCATTGAGCCATGGCTAAAGGCGGACCGGGTTGAGAGGGAGATCTCCCCCTGGTTCAAGAGGGGATGGACTATGCAAGAATGGCTCATGCCACCTAGGATTCTATGCATTGGCAAGTCCATTACAACCTGGGATTGTCTGCACCACTCTCGATCGGAGCATATCCCAGATAAGAAAGGGATCTACCCGGACGATGCCAACCCCGAAGATCAGGAGAATCACGGAAGTGCACTGTCTCCAGCTAAGCTAGGCTCAAAGTCATGGCTAAACAGTGCTATGAAACGACTCGTGTCACAGAGACTTTATTCGGACAACGACGACTTTGAGAGGTCTGAGTTCTGGCGCCACTTAGTGGAAAACTACAGCAAACGGTTTTTTTTACCGAAGGAAGAGACAAGATCCCCGCGTTGGCTGGGAACGCCCAGCTGTACCTGAAAGCCACAGTATCCTCCGGCGAACCGTCACCAGCTTACATTGCGGGTTTGTGGTGGTATGCGAATGAGCCAACATCCAGCTGCCGTCCCACAGAGTTACCACTAGGGTTGTTATGGCGTGGAACAATCAAGAGACCTTCGGCATACAGGGCTCCCTCTTGGAGTTGGGCAAGCGGTGACGGAAATGCCTACTGGGGAGCTAGTCCTTCCTTTTTGGCTGGCTTCTCGATATATATCCGTCTGAAGATATGCAATGCAGTGTGTATTTGTGATCCACCCGGCTCATTCTCTTCCGTCAAGGAAGGGTGGATCGATGCGGAAGGGCCATTAAGGCGCATGTGGTATTACCCGGGGCACAAACACCTATACCCTGTGGATAGCCAGTTTAGGGGGTTCGTTGAATGGTGCGACTATTATAGCTGTTCCGACGTTGAGGATTATGTCCTGTCTCAATTTGGAAAAATGGAGACGGGCGAGATATATCTTCTCGTGGTCTATAGCATAAAGACGAAACAAGATTGCCTCGTCCTGGAGAGAGTAGATTGCGACAAAGGTTTGGATTGTTTTCGGAGATTGGGGATAGCCACGTTTCTTTACCAATGGCCAGACGAGTATAAGGTTGAAAATTGGGAAGTTAAAAAAGTGCGATTGGTCTAGATTGTGTTTAAATTCATTTCAACCTGTCTATCAAATTACATCTAAGTTATTCAGCCGCTGTCGTGGGGACCAGACAAGAATAACTTATGAGACCATATTGGTGGAAACAGGGGGGCCGACCAGGCTGGACATAAAAGGCGAGAGAGATATTTACGCGATTTGGTATAGTGACAGGAGCTCGAGGGGAGGACGGACGAGTATTGGCCTCCCTCGACCACCCGACCTGGAGGTGACCATGAGGAACCTTCGATAAGCCCCTGTTCTTTTTTCTTTTCCATTACTATTAGTACAATCAGCAGTTACCAAAACTATAATAATCCAGACGGCAAGTGGCTGAATCTCATGATTTTCTCTCTCTCTCTCTCTCTCTCTGTTTCTTTTTTTTTTTTTTTTTTTTTTTTTTTTTTTTTTTTTTTTTTTTTTTTTTTTTTTTTTTTTTTTT
>JACWST010000363.1:5818-27042 GCA_014850475.1 Cryphonectria naterciae | reverse complement strand
CTATATTTAAAAAATTAATTATCTCAGATATATAATTAAATCAAAATATATTAGAATATAAAAAAATAAGATTTAAATAATTAGAGATTAGCTTATATATTAAAAAATATTAGAAATATTAAAATATTCCTTCGATATATTAATTTTTATTAATAATTTATTAGCAAATATTGCGAAATTGCTAAATCTTTTATAAATCTTATAAAAAAAATCTATTCTTCTAATAAAATTAAAAAGAAAATCAGATTTTTGGAATAATTAAAGAATTAATTATTAAAAATTCTATTTTATAGAAATCAGATTTCCGAAAAGAATATAAGTTATATATAGATTTATTAGATTATATATATAATAAAAATTCAATTAGCATAATAATTGAAAAAAATTGCTAATTTTTCAAAGAAATTTAATAAATTAAGATTATAATATAGAATATTAAACAAAAAATTTATAGCAATAATAGAAATATTCAAAAAATAGGAATATTATTTTATAAATATTAAATATATAATCAAAATATTTTCGAATTATAAAAATCTTATTATATTTATAATAATAAAATTTTTTAATTAATAATAAATAAAATAAGCAGAATATCTATTCTAATTCGATTTTAAAATTATTTATATCTAAAATAAAAAAAATATTAGAATAAATACTTTTAGCAGAAAAGCAGATTATTAAAATAAAATTAAAGAAGAAATCTAAAATATTTTTATAATTAATAAAAAAGAAATCTTATTAATATATATAAGGAATTTGCAGCAATTCTTAAATTAATCCTATAGAAGGAAAACAAAATCTATTTGCTATAATAAAATATGAAAATAAAAAAATCTAATAATAAATTCGATTATAAAAAATTAAAACTTTTCAAAATCTTATAATAAACCTTATTAATTAATTACAAATTCGCATTATCCTATAAAATAAAAATATATTTAATTTTCTATATCTTATTATTCGAATTAATAATATAGAAAATATTTATAAATAATATTATCAAAATAGAAAAAGATAAATTAGAATATAAAATGGAATAAATATTTAAATAAAAAAATAAAAAATATCTGCAAATATCTTATTAAATAGAAAAACTAACTAATAAGCGAAAATATATAGAAATCTCTAGAAAATTCCGAAAATATATAATAAATAATTATCTCAGGCATTAGAAAAGCTATTTCTATTAATAGCATTTTTATTTCCTAAAAAGTTAGATTAATTTGTTATAGAATTCCCTATATCTATAGAATTCCAATCAAAATCTTCAAAGAAAAAATCCCTAGCTATTATAGCAGCTTTCTTAGATATTATCCCTTATATTATTATTATAATATAAAAATATTCTTTCTCTGCTTTTATTTAATCTAATTCTTTTATAAAATCTAATCTGCAATAAATAATATAAGCTATTTTTTCTGCTATATTTTCTTTTGCTAATATATATAATTAATCTTGATATTGATAGCTTAGCGCATTTTTTCTAATTCTTCTATTTTATCTTCAAATTGCTAATAATAATAAGAGATCAAGCGAAGATTAGAAAGCAAGGGATCCAATATATTATACTGCGATAATTCTAAGCGAATATATTCGGAATAGCAATCCGAAAATTAAGAGATTTGATAGAAAAAAAGATTCTGCATTTTATATAAAGAATAAGAAGATATAGCAATATAGTATTTAAGAATATATCGAAGAAAGAGATTATATTTGGAAATCTTTGAAGAAAAAGCAGAAATTTTCTATATCCGAGATTTATTAATTTTACTTAATATAACAAATTAGGAAAGCATGATATAGAATATAAAGATAATTAGAATATTTATAAAAGATTATTAAAGATAATAATTAATAAAAAGGAGATAATATTATAATCTATCTAATATGCAGATTACTAGAAATAATTTAGCAGCAAAACTATTCAAAATAAACTCCTTAGCGCAGAAAATTCAATATTTACCCCCGGAAAAATATAAATCATAATTATATTATCCAGGATTAAAATTATAAAAGATAAATATATTAAATTAATAATATATCCAATATATCGGATTAGAAGGATTAATAATATATTTTAATAAGCTAATAAAACTAATATTACTAATAGGTCTGAAAAACTGGATATATAATCACAGTTATTATCACCTATAGATAGACCTTATATATAATTCTTCAGTTATCAATCTAAATATCAGATTATATATATTCTGGTAGCCCCAAAGGCAGTGAATATTTGTACTCAGATTTCAGTTATATTTCCGTATTCAAGGTCTATATTTTGATACCGCTTTTGTCAGCATAAACCCTTTGTGTACTTAGGAGTCCCCGGATTGCTGCAGTGCTCATTATATGTAAATACTTTAAGTAATAAATTACTTTAAAATATAAATAATAAGTGCTTAAAGGTTTCAGATTTTCTTTAGAAGTTATTTTCTTTATAGTTTAATAATATAATATCTTTTAGTTTAAGCTTTGTTCTTATATATTACATAGGAATTGCTTTATCCTTCCTTAATACTTGTAGAACAGAAATGTGCCGCCTGAACCCTCCCTCTTAATATTCCTTATGCCCCAGTATCCGCCACACGCGTGCCGGTCGACATTGGCATAACCAACATACTCCCATCCAAACTCTTCACTCCCGTCCTGGTGAAAGAGCCGCAGGATCAACTTTCCACTGATCCAGGCTCGGCCCTTGACGATCCACATACCCATATCGTCCGTCGATGTTCCCTGCACGTCAACATCCCACGGTTCGCCGTCCCCGGCCTCAGCCGCAGCCGTCGCGTGCAAGGCGGTCAGCGCCATTGTCTTTCGGCCCGTCCAATCCTTCCGCCCGCCGCCGTTCTCGTAGAGGTAGGTACCCGTCCACCGTCCAGTCGCCCAAGCCACGAGGTCCGCAGCGCGCGGGAAAAGGGTAGCCCCACTTTCAGGCAGCTTGTGGTCCGCACAGAGCAAGCGGTGCTCCTTGAGTATGGCGATGATACGAGGCATACCTACCCTATGCGCTGCGACGAGAGCCTTGTCGTAGTGCAGGCCGCCGCGAGAGTTGCGGAAGCCTAGTGACCCAACCAGCTCGACCAGCGGGGCGAGACCGCTGTCCATGGTCTGGAGGATGGCCGAGCAGGCCCGCTGCTGACTTTCCGCGGCGCCGCCGTCCTCCAACTTCTCGCCGACCGCCTGGACGAGCTTGCCGAGGTAATCATCAGCCTCGCGATCAAGACGAAGCGCCGTCTGTTCTTTATTCTTCTCGCATCCTCTCAACCTGTCGGCCCAACCATGCAGCGATGCCGTCAACAAAGCTTTCGCGCCCAGGAGTGCCGGCGGCTCCGGGAAAATGTCCATGTTGAGGCCTCCAGAGCCAACGCCGCCATCGCTGGCGCCCAGTGGGATAGTGTCACTGGTTCCAAGCAGCTGCGCCAGCTCTTTGGACAGACTGAGTCCGTCTTTCTTGTGGATACTGTGTTTATCACCGTCACTGCTTGGCTGGAAGGGAGGGGGTGGAGGGGGCCATTTTCCCCGCCGCGTGGCGCTGATGATGTTCCGAGCGCCATCGGCTGCTTTTTCAAACCTTCCCAACTCGAAGGACAGGAGACCGACGTCATGACGTTCTCTAGGAAGAAAGCGTGCTTCTTGGGCATGCCGCGTGCGCGCATGAGATGCTCTTCCGCATCGACGATGTCGAGGGCGTCACCGAAGCGGCCCGCTATGACGAGCAACGCGGCGTGCTTGTGGCGCATGTATGGCTTCATCGTGTCCTCTGGATCGATGAGCCTGTTTAATCGTGATGAGATTTCCCCCAGGTTATTGAGCGCCCCCTGAATGTCGCCCATTTGCATTAGGCTGTCCGTCTTCTTGTCCAGCAATACGACCGTATTGGGGTGCTCCGGTCCGAACTTGGCATTCGTGGCCTTCTGGGCAATGTTGAGATACTGTATCGACTTTTGCGTGCGGCCTAGGAGACCCAGGATGTCCGAGATCTGCACGCACAGCATCATGGCTACCACGTGCTCGCTCAGCCCGTGGCTGATAAGGGCGTTGTAGGTCCCGGTGATGTAGTCCAGGATGGCCTCGGCTGTGTGTGGTTCCACGAGTCGGTCGAGGGACGAGGAGAAATAGGCCCGGGTGATAATAACGTCCCGATGATCAGGATCCTTGTCTGGAGCGGCTTCGAGATCCTGTAGCATGCTGCGTAAGTGCTCGATGGGGGGCAGTGGGTCAATTCTGTCCATCAGCAGGCTGGAGAGGGACCATTTGAGGTTAAGCACGGCCGGGTGGGTCTTCCCCAGCGTCCTCTCCATCCCTCCTATCTCTGCCTCGCGGGCCTTTTGCATCCTCTCCAACACCTCAGGCTTGGTCACTGAACGGAAGTTGGTCCCGTAATGAATGGGCTGAATGATGCCACTCCCGCACAGGGTTCGGAGGGTGGCATTGAGGGGCTTCTGGGCTGTACGCGTTGCCTCGACCATAGCCTGGAGATGAGAGATATCGATATGGCCCTCCTTCCGGTAGGCCTCTGCGGCGACGCTGTCCTGCTCGGTGCCGAAGCCCACGTACTGGCAGAACGCAAGCTGGACAGCCGCACTGGATCTTGCATCCTCGTGTCTTGCCGTTTTGTGCTCGTGGACAAGACAGCGGAAAATCTCCTCTCTCGCGCGAAAGTCCGTCTCACAGAGACTTTGTAAAAATCTAGACACCTAAGTTCCAAAATACCTCCTTGTCAGCTTGCAGCCACATATAGCTAATGTAAGAAGATCAGTCCTGCCGCAGCCGACTGTAGTCGCACCTGGAAATCCCGAGCTCTTGGAAAGGCCACGGTGGCCGGCGCCATGTCTTGGGGCGCATCGACGCGCGGTTGGGTATCCTCCACCTTCACAGGGCTAATTTTCAAATTCTTCTGTCAGGAATATTGGACCCATTATAGCGCGGGGCATGCTGTTACTATTACCTGTTCTCAAGTAGACCCTCGGCGATAAGTTTGAAGGTCAACTCTGTATCATAAGCAGCTTTCATATTCCGGGATGCCGGCGTGAACGACAGCAATTTCGCAAACAACTTGCCCAGCAGGTCCTTGCCAACTTCACTGTCAGGCAGCCTCGCCACGAGATCTTGTGCCAGGCCTGGCATAGTGTTCTTGGCCCGGTCAGCTGTGTTTCTTTGTCTCAGGCATTTCAGGTCGGGCGTCGAGAGGTTGACAGTGCTAGACCGGCGGGTCGACAGCCGGCTCCAGATACTGCTGCATAGAGAGCTTAACGATTCCCGGATGGGAGGCATCGCGGCCGCCGGCATATCTCCCATTTCGGCGAGTTCGTTCCTGAACACAATCCACAAGCACAGCATGCCAAAGGAGGAGAGGTCAGTCAGCTTGGCGTCGTCGAGAGTAGCGCTGTCGAGATGGACGAGCTCTGGGGCGCTCCAGGGCCGCGTGCCGCCAAGCTTGAAGGATTTGTTGGACGCCAGGGCCGAAAAGCCAAAGTCAGCCAGTTTCACGACACCCCCGTCAAACACAAGGGCATTCTCAGGCTTGATGTCGCCGTGGACGATACCTTTTTTTGGGGGAGGGGGGGTGTCAATGTGTCAGCTGCAGGGTGGAGCAAGCGTGAAGGGGGTAAAATAATTAAGGGATCCTAATCACCGTTCTTGTGCACGGCGGCGAGGGCAGACGCTATCCCGGCGCACATGCGCAGCCTCGTCGCCAGATCCGTCTTGAACCCCTCATCACCTCGCAGAAAATGGCCCAGGTCGCCATGCAGTGCCCTCTCTAGGACCAAGACGGGCCAGATGTTGACGCGCTTTGCAAAATACCAGTTGCGGACCTCCTCGATCTCCCAGCTGATGGCGATGAGCTGGATGATGCGCAGGTCCTCGTGGCCCAGAGCCATGATCTCGGAGCAGATCTCGCGGAAGAAGTGGTCCTTGGTCGTGGTAGGCGTGCTGCGGCCCATGGGGTGCCTGCGACGCTTGAAGGCAAAGACGACATCGAGGCTGGCGCGCGTCTGGGCCACCACGCCCTGACCGCCGCGCCCCAGTGTCCCCTGGGCATTGATCCACGATATGCCGGTGAAGTCGATACCACGAAATTGCGCGCATGCGAGGCAGGAGAGGAGATTGTATGTCCCCTCCTTGGTCCTGTCCTTCCTCGACGTGACCAGGGATGCTTCCGTCCTGGACGGCAACCTCGTTGACTGGCTCTCGAAGGGCTGAGCCGGCGGTGCCTGACGGCGTCTGTTCTGAACAAATACAGACATCATGTATGATAATACGCCCGAACAGAAGCAGAAGTTGAAGGGCAGCTGCTGCTCCAAGACCGAGCAAAGTCAAGGGAGGCGCCCAGCGATAATAAATAATGGTGAGGTATCCATGATTTCCCGGGCTCTCAGGGTCTATGCAAATAAGCGCCATGTAATATTTTTTTTTAATGATGGGAAATACGAGAAATGCTCATGTCAAAGGGGGGAGGGAGACAACGAGGCTCTCCAGCGGTCGGCCAATCAGTGAGTGCGTAGCAGTAATACATGTCGATTTTCTCACGCGCTGAGATTATTTTCAGCTCCGTCTCCTCCTTCCCTGGTGAACTGTGCCCAATACCCTGCCAGTGCCTGCCTAATGCAGCTCACTCCCTACTCCACCGCACCTACTCCCTGTCACCGAGCTGAGCTGTCGGCGGGGCCGCTGCAAAGGCACATAGCCTCATGAGTTACTCGAGACTCCGAGGAGTGCCTAAAGAGCCTAGGGGTCAGCCTGGCAGACCGCTTCAGCTGCTATCTTGTGCATCGCCTTTCGCTGCCGCACCGTCCACGCCATTTCCAGTACTGCAACGACAGCAAAAGTCGCCAGGACCGTGGGTATCAAGACGACCACAAACTTCCAAACTGGGACGCGACAACAAAGGCACCCGTGGCGTTCACGTCCACAAGATTGGAGCTGAAGATGCCCTGGTAGTTTTACGTCAATTAGTTGGTTGCAGAAGGCTACTGCCATCTAGGATTGGATTGGCTCATCATACATACCGATAGCAGGGACGCAGGCAGGTACAGGGTCGCGACGACTGTCAAGGCACGAATATTGACCGTTGTCCCCTGATCAAGCTCGCGCTGCATCTCCCCGTTCACGGCTATAGTCGTCATCCTAGCGAGCGATGCGACGTTTGCCTTGAGGCTTGACTCGTTGGCCTCGGCGCTGCGGAGGCTGGCATTGCCATATCGGCGGTTCAGAATGTCGAGCAGCTGGGTCGGGTTACACCCGCGTTGCCATCATCAGCACCAACCCACTCATCTATGCGTGAATTGGGAAAGAGATGGAAGGAAGGAGGAGGGGGAGATGGGATGGCCAAACCAGAGACATGGTGTCGGATCCACGCTGTTGAAGGTCGCTTATACAGCGTCTGTAGTGCTTGGCCTTTGTGTCGTAGTCTTCCAGCTCTACGGCGAGGGCGCGTCTCAGCTCAGTGTCTTCATCCTGGTTGAGGAGATGCAGAATCCTGGTGCCGAGATCGATGGTGGCGTCCAGCATTGCAGCTGCTCTGAGGAGCCTATGCCTCAGCCGCTGAAGGTTTTGGCTGTCCTGGAAGCCGAGTTCGTAGTCGTACGGCTGCACGTGGTCTACCTCTGAAAAGAACGACTTGGCCTCCTGCATATTGGCATTTATAGGTCAATGATCCTAGTCCCTAATCTACGAGATGTAGAAGAGCGTAGTAGAGAGGGAGGGACGGAGGATTGGCTCATACCAAACTTTCCATCTTAGTCGTCTGGGCCGCGATATAGTCGGGCCAGTTGCTCAGGGCGAAGCAGATGAACATGACATGGAGGGCCGCAGAGCGACCCTTGCCCGACCGAGTAAGACGAGACATGGCCCTGCAGCTAGCTGCCAATTGGTCTTCTAGGAGAGGGGATGGCTTGATGAGGATCCAGGCTGACTGCCTGCTCGAGGCAGAATAACGGTAGTAGACGCCTGTCTGCCTGGGGGACTAAACATCTCTACCGCCCTTTCTTCCATTATCCTCGAAGAAGCGAACCGTATAGCACGTTTCCAACTCGTTGCATCGGCGCCTGGAGTGGAAACCATGCCAGGTATTATTGTCATCCTTAATCTTGATACCAAAGTTCAAAATCGTCTCCATAGAAAAGGGCAATACCTGTAGGTTTCTCATCAGGCTATCGAAGGTCTGGGTGTTAACTAGGAGACGGTCTCATGAGTTGGCCTGGCGAATGATGCTGCTAGTTTCTTTAGCAAGCTATTCGGTTTGGAAATAATAGTCACGGGCTATTTATATGTATGTGTGTGTGAGAGAGAGAAAGAGAGAGAGAGAGAGAGAGAGAGAGAGCTCCTACTAGAACACATCTCCCTCGGTGTGAGATGTCTTAGTATCCATCGGCGCCAGTCGCCAAAGCTTCTCCTTCTTCAATACTATCTCCGGGTGGGTGAGCTCGCCTACCTCGGTGCGAGCAACCCACATTTCGGCTTCATCACGCGCACTCGAGAATACGGAAAGCTGTCTTTCTGATATTTTCCCTCGAAGGACACTGGCGTTGCAGCTGCCGACGATATCGGAAATCGCAGTTAGGTCCATAGTGTGAGTATGTCGAATAGACTTAGAACGAAAGGAGATAGATGGTATCTTTCATATATATACAGCAGCATGCACGGTGCTTCAAAGCCCACATGAGACAATTCACCACATAGTGGAGATGACCGGAAGATACTGAGTGCACTGCCCGACACCCGAGCTGCAGCCACTGCATAAGCCCATATCCAATCATTCTCGCAGGTCTCTCTCTCCGTTCCTTTTCATCTGATGCTATCTCCCAGTCCTACACACCTTATTTCACACTGCCTCTCTTCTTTTGATTCAGCCCTTATCTCCCCCCGCTCTCCTAAGTCCCTACTCACCATACGCGCCAGTTCATTATGGAGGAGCAGAATACGTCCGTCGTGCTAGTACCACAGGAATTACCTTCCCAGTACCTTGATATCATGAAGCTGCGAGCAAAGCTGAAGGAGCTTTTCCTAGGGGTAAAGTGCAAGGTTGAGGTACGCCTAGTCACAAAGCTCTCTCTCCCCCTCAAGGCATTGCGATTGCTGCGTATGACAATAAATAACCACCTATTCCGCCCGAGCAGCCGAAGCTCGAGCAAAACTATACTATCGTTTTCGTTCCTCGGCTGCTTAGCGAGGTAAGGCTACATACAGAGCGACACCGTTCCTTTCAGTTATGAGGTTGCTAAGAGGCTCCAAGGACGAGCAGGCTAGCGTTAGAGAGAACACTGCATAATAAGGTGATGAATAGCAGCTGGGAGGCCTCGTCTGAATACCAGATTCTCGGCTGGTAGCCTGTTGTCAGCAGCCCTGGGGGAGAAGTGGGTGACCCGCATGAGCAGCCACTGCCACGACAACTTGCAGGGCTAGCGAGGACAGCTGGGAATGTGCTCTGCATGTCACATGGCTTTTTACTAGTTTAACTCTTTAATAGAGCCTGATATCTCCGGAAACGGGACCCATTTGATTTCCGGACCTCTCCTGATGTCCCATGCGTTGTGGTTCAGCCCTCTCAGCTTGCCCGGTAAAGCTCTTGCTACTTGGATGCAATGTACTTCTTTTGGCTTACATGCTTTTATATGGCCTTGCTTAAATAGGAGCTGAAAATCCGCAGCTCTGCGAGCAGCACTTACTCTGCTCAGGCCCCAACGTCTAAGAGATGCTGTCTCTCCATGCTATAATTTTTGCCACGGGTAATTAATTATAAGCTAGGATAGCAGCGGTCTTAGCTCTAGAACCAAAACACCATGCCGTCTCGTGAGAAATTAGAGACCTTATGGATCGAGCTCTACGCCCTCCGCCTGAAAAACACGGCGAATGAGGAGTTTGTGCCGGCGAGATGGCTGTCGGACCTCCTGACCCTGGATCGGATCCTTGAGATACTCAACGAGGGCACCATCGACAAGGACGAGCGTGCAAAGATCGCTCACGCCGTGCGAAATGGCGGGCTGAAGACATTCGCAATCTTCGTCACCATGAGAAAGCCTGACCTTGTCTACCGTGTCTTCCAGACCGACCAATACAGGGACCTGAGCGATCTGGACAAGAGCCTCCCCATGTCCGACGAGAAGCTGGCGAGCGTGCTGAGGCTGAAAAGGGTCCAGGAAGACATCAACCACTTGCTACAAGACGGTGGCGACTCTCAGCTCGAAAGGCTGAAACAGCAAGAGAGAGAGAGTGCATCAACCTATGCGATGACTTCAGGTCCATCCAGTACATGTTCCTGAGCCCGACCTTCCCACAAGGGCCTCTGCACCGTCTGCTCGAGGACTACACGCGGCTGCCTTTCCTGCTGCCTCCGAAGCAGCACGACATGTCAGTTCCCGGCGAAGCAGAACCGACCCAAGGAGGCTTTGGCATCGTGGTCAGGGAGACGCTCCCGCCAGAACGATACGGGGACAAGGCATGTACAACAACACTTTATTCCATCTCTTACACATGCTATTAAGACGACGAGAGACGCAAGCTAAGACTCCGGCCCATTATGAAGCAAGGGATGACAATTATTCGAAAGCAACTCAAGTCGCAGGGTGAGGAAGTGTACACGAGCGAGCTCCGCTGCCTGCGACTCCTGGCTGCTGCCCGTCACCCTAGCCTCCTCAAGCTCTACGGCTCCTACACCTACAAGAGGAGGCACAACTTTTTGTTCTGCGAGGCCGTCGGCGGCGACCTCCACGACCTACTAGACCGTGACACGCGACCCTCCGAGTTCGAGCACGACGAGTCTTTCTACCTTGCCTTCTGCAGCCTGGCGGCGGCGCTGGAGCTGGTACATTGCTATGCCAATGACGAACTCGGGCTGAGGATGAGCGGCTGCCACCACGATCTCAAGCCCCGAAACGTGCTTGTCGACCAAGGGCTCTTCATCCTTGCCGACTTCGGGCTTGCGACCCTGGAGGAGGGCGAGGACCTACAACAGACCGTGGCTTGGGACCGTGATCTATACTTTGCCGCCCCCGAGAATAAGGCCTTCCACGACGCGCGTGGGAACATCAACCCAGCTGTCACCCTTCACCTGAACGAGCTGGAGGCGGCCCAGGCCCGGGCAAGACGGCAGCATCATCCTGCAGAGGGCACAACAAACATGGCCGAAAAGGGCCTTCTCCAGCTCGTGCGCGACATGCTTGACGTCAACCCCTCGACACGCCCAGACATCAAGGCGGTCCTCCAGCGCCTGCGCAGCATCACGCTGCAGAAGATGGCGGAGCCGGTCTGCGACGCACTGCGGGGCTCGCCACACCTAGATGGGAACCTCGAGTTTATCATCGAGCGACAGGTCTTCCTCGAGTGGCTAGGACGGCTGGACGAGGCAGCGCAGAACGGACAGCTGTCTCTGCCAACCGACGCGGCCTTCACCGAGGCCCATGAGACCCTACGAACCCTGCGCGACGAGGTCCAGCTCCTCGCCCAGGACGGCAATGAGTCTCGGCTGTTTTCGCGGCTGCGCCGACTCAATGAGCAGCTGCTCTCGTTTCTCGACGCGGCTGGTCGCCTCTCGATCCGGAGGATGGTCGAGCTCAACGTCATGCCCAGGGCTCGCAAGCTGGCTCGTAAGTCGGGGCTGCCTGACGCCTTCGTTTCCGAGGCCGCCCTCCTCGCCTCGGGGCCCAACGCCGGCATGCTCCGGCTGCTCGCTGCGGACCATTTGAGGCACCTCATGAGGGAGACGGGCAAGCCAACTGTTCCTAAGCTCGAGCGGGGGAATATCACGCTGTTCGACCAGCCCAAGAACGCCTCTGGAGCCATGCCTACAACGTTCCACCTCGGAACTCTAAGGCAGAAGGTCGACGACGTCGAGAGACCCGTCGTCGTCGAGGAGGTGACCATCGACCCCAAATATTCCAGTCCGGAGAATAGCGACCGCCTCTTCAGGCTGCTGGAGAACGTGTTAAGCCTCGGTGGCGGCTGCCGCGATGCGGATACACTTCCTGCCTTCCGCGCCCTCAACGGTAGCGGCATCTACTTGGACGCCGGCAATGATGTCATCGGGCTGGCCTACAACTATCCCCCAAGCCCTGGTGGCAGTAACGACACGGTGCGCGTGGTCAGCCTCGCCCAGCTCCTGGAAGAGCAACCCCACACCGTTGACTTCGAGAGACGCATCATGGTTGGGCTCGACGACCGCGCGTGGCTGGCCCGTGACCTCGCCCTTGTAGTTTTCAGTTTCCACCAGATTGGCTGGCTGCACAAGAACCTTTCGTCGCACAACGTGCTCTTCTTTCAACATGAAGCCCCGACGACGACGATGACGAAGGCGCCACTAAAACCACCACGCCGGCTGGATCTCTCGGCGCCCGCGCTGATAGGATTTTCGCACAGCCGCGGCGCTGCGGAAAACAAGTTCTCAAGCAAGCGCTACCACACCGAGGAGCCACTGCGCGCTTACCACCACCCTCTGTACGCTGACGGTGGCGACCGTGAGTCCTACCGCGCCGAGTTCGACTACTACAGCCTCGGGCTGGTGTTGCTAGAAATCGGACATTGGTGGCCGCTGCGCACAATGTGTGATGACCAGCATAACCGCGCCAAGATGCGGGACTACTTGCTTGCGGGGATAGTGCCGTACCTAGCGGGGGCCATGGGCGGAGCATACGCCCGCGCTACCGAGACATGCCTCTCTGGCGCGCTGGGCAAAGGCGGGGAAGGCACAGTAGAGAGGGACTTCAGCGAACGGGTAATTGCGCCTTTAGAAGAGCAACTAAGTTCCGTGCGAAGCTTATAGATCAAAATGGGTTGTTATATATATATCCATTCTGAAAGAATCTTCATTATGTGGTTTTGCCAGTGTTTATGATTTTATCCTCAGATCCAATTTCAACAGCCTTACCCCGCCAGAGCTTTCAGATGACGATCAAATATCTGTGCTATATACTAAGTACTTCCAGTACTTCAGCACACACCATCTATTGCCACTCTCAATTGATCAGGGACAGAATAAATACTGACGAGACTTAGAAGCTTTTTTCCAAACCCAAGAAATTCTCAAGTCCAAGTGTAATCTTGCAAAATAATGCAGAGACAACTACTTAAGTAAACACATACCTGTTCTGCAGGACAAGCAAGCTACCTTTTATGGAGGGGGCAGTGCAGCAGCTGTCAGCCTGTGGCCCATCTATGGTGGAAAAACCCATGCTTACTGCCCTTCACACATTCTTAGCTCACTTCCGAAACTTGAACCTTCTATGATTTAGACTTAGTGGCTGAAATCGAGAACAATGTCTCCCGACTCCTCGGAACAGTGCAGCAGATCGAGCAGAGACCTGAACACAAGACGAGCAATAAGATGGAGCAGTTGGTTATCTAGTTGAAGGGACTATTTCTCGAGACGCTTAAAGTCAAGAACGACAAAAAGACTTATGCGATACTTGCGAGCCTGGATCACTATCAACGGCCGGCGAGACATGAGAATATCGCCGATGCGCATGCGAAAACGTTCGACTGCGCTCTGCAAGCCCCAGCCGTTCACGGGTCGACGACCACGGATATTGAAAAGATGATGGTCAGAAAGGGAAAGCTGCAAACATGGCTCGGGTCTGGGAGCGGCCTCTTCTGGGTTTCGGGGAAATCTACCTTCATGAAGTATGTGGCAGACCATCCCGACACCAAGAAAGCACTATCATCATGGGCACCGCCTCGAGGCGTTATAATTTCCAGCTATTACTTCCAGAGCGCTAAGAAGCGAGCCATGGAGGATCAACCGGCGGAGGAGGCTCGGAACAAGAGGCCGCGATGATTATACATCAGCCTGGCAACCCCATGCTTATGGACAATGATACAGTCTTTGTCAAGAATGGCGTTGAGATGTCTACAAGGGATGTGAAGGAAGGGGAAAATCTGGTGTGCAGTTGGTTGGATGCTCGACACCTGGAGCGAGCTGGAAGAGGAAATGTGCCCATGAGGAATTCTCATAGCTTGGCGCAACTCAAAGGATGGCCAGAGCATGTTGTACTGTATTATGTTTCGCTACTGAGCTACTGAGCTACTCAGGCAAGTGCTACTGTAGCTCCAAGTACCCATTAATGAGGGCCGTCCCATTAGGTGACTCTATCCCTGTTGCCAGGACTCTCCATTCATGCGTTCTCATGCTCGCCCAGCCTGCGCCAGCTCCTCTTCTAATGCTTCGAGACAAAGAAGATGCATGCCTGCTAGCTACCTGGCAAACTGTCCTCCGGTAATAGGACCCAAAGTTGAAAACAACAAATACAGTCACAGCGGTTGAATTGTCGGGTATAAGTGTCTGCATTTTCAATATTCAAGCCTGCTTCCAACATAGAAGGCGCAATTGCAACGGACAGCACTAAGAGCAGCACTAACAGCCCGCTAGGTACTCTTTAGTGTGGCACCTTAACTCCGACCTCTAGCCAGTGACGACACGGCACTTGTTGTTCTCTCTCCGTCTTTTGTATGGTGTTGGTTTTACTTTCAACCCCAACCTGCGACCTGCTTCTCGCTCTCCTACATACTCCTATATGCATCTATGTATGCTTTGGGCTGAAGGATTAAAACTAGGCCAGTGCGTCTCCCTCGCTGTTCCGTCCTGATTAGCCCGGCTCTCTACTTCGTCCTCACTTAGTCGAACTCCCTGTGGGATCGAGAACCTCCGCCGTCTGGAACGCCCTGGTCAGAAGTTCGACACCACCTCTTCTGTGCTCCACGCCCTGTTGGTCAGTGTCCTACTGTCCCCATCACTCAACCTCTAAGAAGTCTTGGCCGCCATGCCCAACCTGGGCGCCCGCGATGTGTCGCCTTTCCTGGTCCTGCTCGTCTTCGTAGCCGCCCTCGGCCCTTTCCAGTTCGGCTATCACTTGGTATGGCCCTCCTCGTGCCTATTCTATACCGGCTCCTCTCCTCCACATACTTTCTTGTGACTCTGGCTGATTGACATCCCCTCCCTCTGTTGCCTCTCTAGTCCGAGCTGAACGCCCCGCAACATGCCATTACCTGCGAGAATGACGACCCCTCCACCGTCGGCAGCGCTCTAGCCCGTATCACCGCCAAACTCTCGTCCACCACGGGCTCCGTCGATGGCTGCAGGGGCATACCCATGGAGGAGGCTGCCTTCGCAGCTGTCTCCTCTATTTTCACCATCGGCGGCCTCATCGGCGCCCTGGCCGCTGGGCCCGTCACCTCCAAGAAGGGCCGATGGCTGTCTATACAGATAACGGCTGTGACCTTTATCCTCGGTGCTGCGGTCGAAGCCCTTGCGCCCGCCGCTTGGGTTCTTGGGCTTGGTCGCTTTGTGGCTGGCCTTGGGTCCGGCGCCAGTACCGTCATCGTGCCGCTCTACATCTCCGAGGTCGCACCGCCCGCCGAGAGGGGATTCTTTGGCGCCTTTACACAGATCAGCTGCAACACTGGAATCCTGGCCGCGCAGGCATTGGGCTACTTCCTAAGCCATGGCGCTGCTTGGCGCTGGATCCTGGGCATCAGTGGCATCATCGCGGCTGGACAGGTGGTGCTGACCTTCTTGATCCCTGAGAGCCCCGCCTGGCTAGCCACTGTCAAGGGAGACGTGCCGGCCGGCCGTAGAGTTCTGCAGCGCATCCGTGGGCCGCGTTTCAATATTGACGACGAGGTGGCGCTCTGGGGCTCCGGCGCTATCAAGGCCACCGTGGATGCCGGTGAGGAGCAGGGACTACTGGCCCCGCCTGCGGCGGCGGCGGCCGAGAGGGAAGAAGAGGCACGGCACATCGGGGTCATGCAGGCGCTGAGGGATCCCCTCTACCGGCCGGCTATGATCGTGGTCATGGGGGTCATGTTCGCCCAGCAGTTGTGCGGCATCAACTCGATAGTGATGTACTCGGTGGCGCTCTTCAACGGCTTGCTACCCCTGAGCTCTATCGTCCTGATCATCCTCGTCTCCGCCGTCAACCTCGTCATGACCGCGGCATGCTCGCCTCTCCCAGACAAATGGGGTCGCAAGACGTGCCTGCTGGTGTCCATTATTGGCCAGGGGTGTTCGTCCCTGGCGCTGGCCATCTCGATTGTGACGGGGTTCAAAATCATCTCGGCGCTCGCCGTCGCCTTCTTTGTTGGCTTCTTCGCCGTCGGGCTGGGCCCTGTGCCGTTCATCCTTGCGTCAGAGCTGGTGGGCCAGGAGGCCGTCGGGGCGACGCAATCTTGGTGTCTGGCTACTAACTACACGGCTACCTTCCTTGTGGCACAGTTCTTCCCCATCGTCAACACGGCTCTGAACAACTGGCTGGGCGGACGTGGTGGGTGGGTCTATTTTATCTTCGCAGCCTTCGCAGCGATATTTTCCCTCTTCATCTCGAGCAGGGTGCCCGAGACCAAGGGAAAAAGAGATGCGGATGAGGTCTGGGGGCGTACGAGACGGTTGGACTGAGCTGCTCTGGCCGCTCCCAGGTTGCATGACGGACAGGGAAACAAAGAGTTATATATCATATACTGATATACCCTACCAATATCCTAACCGTAACGAGAATCGATACCTGATATCCTCCGGTAAGATGGATAAAGGCAACATCCCAATGAAATGGTGACTGAACCAACGAGAGAGTCTATGCTGAATGAGGCAAGAACATGCGCCGCATTTTGACCATGTTCCCAAGAACCTCGACCCCAGCGCGGACCCCATCAAGAACATAGACATTCTTTGCCTGGTGCTCGCCATATTCGGCCTTGATGGCTGACCGGATGATGTCCTCCAAGCCTGCCATGCCGGCACACCCCATGATGACACAGTCTATCCTGGCATCCTGCAGGAGGCGCTTTGTAGCCTGTGTGAGCCTGTCCCTAATTGTGTCCGGCGTCACGTGTCCGTGGAAGTCGCCAGCGTTCAGACCCGTGGTAGAAACCCCACGGAACCATCTGTTGAGCTTTCCTTCCTGGTCGCCAAGGAAAACTCTCACCGCCGAAGCGAGATGGTCCTCCCAGAACTGACCAGTAGTGACGATGCCCCAACCGCCCCCCCCATCGCCATCCCTAAGGCCTGTCCTCCTCAACAGCGGGAGGGTCGCGACTATGCTCGCCTCAAAGATTCCCGTCACAGCGATGTCCGGATAGTGACCTGCTATCCTGCCCACCAGGGGGTGGGAGCTGTAGCAGGCAATCAGGACGCCGTCGTAGCTACCCTCTAGCACATGCGTGTCGTGCATGTGTTTCCACACTGCCTGGGAGCTCGCCTCAATGTCATCTGCGTTGTTGATGCTGGCGGGACTGCCGCTGTCCGGGGGCGCAGTGTACATGGTGATGTTCAGAGACTACCTCATCGTAGAGACGCCATCAGCCCATGCTTGCTTGCCTCATCACAAGCGAGTAGGGGAACGAGTAGTGCTGTGCGGTGTATCTTGACGACTTATACTTAGTAAGGCTGAGATATATATATCGTACGTGTGGTAGATTCATGCTGGCAATGGCCTGTTCCATGCCATGGGTCATGTCCTCGGATGTGTTTGGGTTCACGACTAACAAGCGTAGAGCGCCGCCATCTTTCTCTGGCAGAGAAGTTGATATCATCTCGAACCGACGAGTCGTGCGTGCTCTGGATAATTCGAGTCGAAAGGGTTAAGTGACGTTCGTAGGAGCTTGTGAGTGGTGAGGTAGCTGATAGAGAAGACCATGCTTGGATATGTGGGGCAGCAGCCCTTTAACAAGCTACTGTGTGCTGGCCGAGGGCTCAAGTTTGGAGGTGCGTACGTACTAACAACAGCTACGTAGCACCTGCCCCAGGCGCTCCCACTAACCATAGTACAGCTGTAAACCCCACCAACCCCTACCAGCGGCATAGTACAGTACATACAGAGTAATAGTATATACTGTGGTACTGTACTGCGCACCGTCCAATGGCGCAGCTATCAGGTACCATCACCTACATACAGTACCTCAGTACCTCCGCGGCGCACGCGCATTGGAACCCTGACCCTGTGGGACCTTACCGTCATCAAGGGCTGCCAACAACGACCATCACCGCCCACCACCCTCGAGCGTCCGTCACCGCACCGCGAGAGCTCTCCCAACGCCGCCAATCTTTACTCGACCAGCAGCACTTCCCTTGACCGTACCGATTGTTTCTCGGACAGCTAGCTCTTCACGAATTTTCCCCTCCAGCTGCTGGGCCGACCTGCCGTCCGTCAGTCAACATGGCGAACCCGCCTCCTATCGGTAATGCCACCGCCCGTCCCTCTGTCTCTCTGTCCTCGTAATCTCCTCCCTCTGCCTCTCCCTCTGTGAGAGAGATATCATCACCCCTCCACACCAATCCTCCCATCTCCTGCTTGTTGGCTGCTGACAAGACTGACTCTTCTTTTCTCCCCTCGCTCTCTCTAGTCCTCGATGGCGGTACCGGCTTCCTCAAGGTCGGTTACGCGGCCCAGAACTTCCCCGAATTCCAGTATCCTTCCATCGTCGGCCGGCCCATCCTGCGTACCGAGGAGAAGGGTGCTGGCGACAGCGATCTGGTCATCAAGGACATCATGTGTGGTGATGAGGCCGCTGCTGCCCGCACCATGCTGCAGATCAGCTATCCCATGGAGAACGGCATCGTCAAGAAGTGGGATGACATGCAGCACCTCTGGGATTACACTTTCTTCGAGAAGATGAAGGTCGACCCCACTGGCCGCAAGATCCTCCTGACGGAACCCCCTATGAACCCGCTCAGGAACCGCGAGCAGATGTGCGAGGTCATGTTCGACCGCTACGGTTTTGGCGGCGTCTACGTTGCCATCCAGGCCGTCCTGGCCCTCTACGCACAAGGTACGCCCCACCCCTTTCACCCACCTCCTTACCCCCTGACGACCACAAGCCCTCCCGTGACGCCATTAATGGTTTTGGCGGCGGGCAGCGATGAATGCTTATCACTGACACCTCCTCCTGTCGCCTGACGGATAGGTCTCAGCTCTGGTGTCGTTGTCGACTCAGGCGACGGCGTCACCCATATCGTCCCCGTTTACGAGTCCGTTGTCCTCAACCATCTCACCCGCCGCCTCGACGTGGCGGGCCGCGACGTCACCCGCAACCTGATCGCCCTGCTGCTGCGCAGGGGTTACGCCCTCAACCGAACCGCCGACTTCGAGACGGTGCGCCAGATCAAGGAGAAGCTGTGCTACGTGAGCTACGACCTGGAGCTCGACAAGCGCCTGAGCGAGGACACCACGGTGTTGGTGGAGAGCTACACCCTGCCGGACGGGCGGGTCATCCGCGTCGGGAGCGAGAGGTTCGAGGCGCCTGAGTGTCTCTTCCAGCCGCACCTGGTGGACTGCGAGCAGCCGGGCATCGCCGAGTTCCTGTTCAACACGATCCAGGCCGCCGACGTGGACGTGCGCTCGTCCTTGTTCAAAGCCATCGTCCTGTCGGGCGGGAGCAGCATGTACCCGGGCCTGCCGTCGCGGCTGGAGAAGGAGCTGAAGCAGTTGTGGCTGACGCGGGTGCTGGAGGGCAACCCAGAGCGCCTGAGCAAGTTCAAGGTCAGGATAGAAGACCCGCCGAGACGGCGCCACATGGTATTCCTGGGAGGTGCGGTGCTGGCCAACATCATGGCGGACAAGGAGAGCATGTGGATTACGAAGCAGGAGTGGGAAGAGCAGGGTACCAGGGTGCTGGAGAAGCTGGGACCAAGGTAGTAGTAGCAGCAGCAGTAGTAGAGGGGATCTGACGAGTAGGACCGTATGAGACGGACGAGAAGGACTCGCTGACACTGAGACGGGTCTTTTGCGGTTATCGTGTGCGTTACCTTGCGGCCTCTAAGGAGAGACAGAAAGAGCGACAGAGAGCAGAGGAGACAAGAGAGAAGGAAAAAGAGCAATCAAATTCTTGTTTCGATGCCAAGATTTCTTTATCTTAACTCCATTTTCGTGAGAATTGAAGGCGAGCATGTGAAGGCACCACCACCATCGACCTCGATCTTGCTTCTGAAATGCGGGCGATGAAACCAGCCAGGGGGTGGGGAGCTCTAGACCAAACAGTAACAGATTTCGCCAGCATGTTGCAGACAAACTGTTAGTGATTCAGCCGCAGCGTTCACCCGGTCCTAGTGTTCCGAAACAGTGTTGGCAACAACAGCAGACGACAAAACAAGAACATCATCGAAACGACAACCGCAACAGCTGCAACTACAACCTGCCCGCATAGTACATAAGTACTCATAGATGTTCATTCCTACCACGGCTTTACCAAGGCTGCTTTCTTCCATTGTCGTGACAAAGAACCGAAGCCCCTATCATACCCACCACCTCGGCACCCAATCTCAGGCAACGAATGCATCCATAATAATACCTTCTTTTTTGTCAACTGTACAATCAGCCTGCCAACCTGTTGTTGTCACTCTTGAGGTTCTGGGATCCGACTCGAGAGGACCTGGGGCGCAGCAGACAATTTTCTTGTCGGCCAGCTGAACTGGTGAAACCTGTCTGACTCCAAGAGGCTGGACAAGCACAGGACCAGTTGCACAGGAAGAAACAAGAACCTGGAGTCCCAGATCCGGACCCTCTCTCTATCCGAGGCACAAGAGAGACGCCTGGAAAGCAATAAGCAAGCATCCTGTGCGCGCCTTGGACCAAAAGGCAAACAACCAATATAACACCTGCATATCTGGCCGCTCTTAGCCCCAACAAAAAAGAAAGAAAAAGAAAAAGATACCAGGACAGGGCGCCTACCGAGATCCTCACTATCCCACACGCATTTTTGTCGTGCATACCCGAGGTGCTTTTTGGGGTCGTCGTTGGCCCTGTCGGCATCAAGGGGCGGCACAGGATTAAGACCAGCCCACACCTGATCGACAAGTCGGCTCCCCGCCTCTCTCGAGTGCGTTCACTGGAGGCGTCGTGACTCGTTCGCTGTCTGCCAGTTCGAAGGACGGGAGTGCGGTTGGCTGGGTTGCCTGTGGTCTCAGGACACACCCTCCACACACGTCTTGTTTCCTACGCGCAAGGTGGACTCGGGAGCATGACCACCAATCCATCGTCTGTGGCTTCTCAAGGGTCGGGCAGAACGTTTACACATCAGCATTCGGGCTCTGCCTCAATCAAGAGGAGCGTCCAGGCTGTCTTTGGAGGTAAGAAGAAGATGATGAACAAGAGCACAACAAAAAGACCACATTGCATACAGTTTTCATTTCCCTCCCTCTAATCTCCTTCTTCATCGCCCTTTCCCTCCCTTCCCCCCCCCCCACCCCCCACCCATCCCCTCCCCCCCCCGCCTCCGCGCGCCGTGTGCTTGCGACGAGC
>JACWST010000362.1:0-27530 GCA_014850475.1 Cryphonectria naterciae | reverse complement strand
TCATCTCCACTCTAGGCAGTTGGGTAAAAGAGGAGGGCTGACAAGCCTGCATGTTGCCTCCCCGCCCCCCCCCCCCCCCCCCCCTCTCCCCCCCCCCCCCCCCCCACCCCCCCCCCCCCCCAAAAAAAGGTCCCGCCTTTCAGTTTGTCGGAGGTGCCACCGCTGCCAAGCTCGCGAGTGCAGGGACACCCAATCTGCGCTGGTACTCCTTTGGGATAAGCTCATCCGCCCCGCATGCGCTAACCTGATCGGGAACTATCTAGTGCTGATTCAGTCGACTGCGGGTTTTGCGGGAACACCTACCATATGACATGCGTGCGCCCGCCCTTGCAGAAGAAACCCGCCCGTGGGTTTGGCTGGGCCTGTGCTCCCTGTAATCTCGCCCAGGAGAGGAAACTCGAGGCCCTCAATGCACCTCACCTCCACGGTTCTCATCTCGGAACCGAGGATGAAGAGGTCCTGGAGGAGGAGGAGGAGGAGCCTGGTCATGCCGACCCAAACAGGACCAGCCCCGGCGAGGAGGAGGACCATCCTCCCCCGACCGCGGAGCAGCTGCACCAGGCCAGCCTCTGGCCCTATCGATATCTGGGCATGCACTGCAAGATAGAAGATGCACTTGACTATGATGACCGCATCTATCCTCGTGCGAGCTCCAGGCTGGGACCCCGGCACCAAGCCACCGTTGGTCCCTGGCCAGGGCGACCGGTCAAGTTCGTGAAGCCGCTAGAGATCAAGAAGAGCGGTCGCAAGGATGGCCGGCACTCCAAGGAGATGCAGGCCCTCATCGAGAAAGACAAGCGCGAGCGAGAGTCTCGCCCCAAGCACATTCAAGATGAACCCTTCCCGGGCTACATCCCCCGAGGACTAGATCTGCCCGAGGACGATCCAAACAGTACTTCCCAGTGCCTCTGGAAGCCGATAGAGGACAAGCAGGGGAAGATCCTGAAAGATGCTGACGGCGACATTGTCATCTCCGAGGCCGGTATCGACGACTACATGGACAGAGCCAGGACCATGTGGAAGGCGCTTGATGTTCCAGAGAGGAGCACGAACATGGAAGATATCGCGCGAGACCTGCTCTACAAGAATAACTACGATGCCGAAAAGGCACTCAGAGCGCTGTCCATGACCGACAAGTCGGCTTTCAAGGAGCCCGAGCTGACCCCCACCGAGCAGAAGAAGTATGAGGAGGCTGTGACCAAGTTTGGTTCCGAAATGCAGCTTGTCAAGAAACACGTCAAGACGGTGCCGCACGGCATGATCGTCCGGCACTGGTACAAGTGGAAGAAGACCACCAGGGGCAAGCAGATCTGGGGCAACTACTCGGCGCGCAAAGGCAAGAAGGAGATCAAGAGGGCACAGGCAGAGGCAAGCAGGGCTGCCGACGAGGTTGCAGACGACCACGACGACTCGGCATTCGACACCGAGAAGGCCAAGGTCAAGAAGAAGGGTTTCATGTGCAAATTCTGCAACACCAAGACGTCGAGACAGTGGCGCCGCGCTCCCAACGTCACAGCGGCCATGGTCACGGAAAGTGGGAGTAAAGCCAAGGACAGGGGCTCTCAGTACGTGGTCGCGCTGTGCAGGAGATGTGCCGAGCTCTGGCGTCGGTATGCCATCCAGTGGGAGGACGTAGAGGAGGTGGCCAAGAAGGTTGCTGCTGCCGGTGGTCGCGCGTGGAAGAAGAAGGTCGACGAGGAACTCCTGAAAGAGCTGCAGGCCAACAACGAGATGATTGCGGCGACCAACTACAACACGCCGGAGCCTGCGACCACTGCTCCAAGCCCTGTTGGCGGTGCTGCCGCCCCGGCCACGACCCAGGAGCCGCCTCGCAAGAAACTCAAGTCTGATCGAGACCCAGAGGCTGCCGTGGCATCGGACGCTGCAGGTGCTGCTGCTGCTGCTGCTGCTGCTGCTGCTGGCAACGCTGTGGCCAAAAAGGAGAAGAAGGAGAAGGACAAAGACAGGGAGAAAGAAAAGGTGCAGGAGAAGGAAAAAGAGAAGCCAGTGGAGAAGCCACCCCCGCCACCTCCCCCTCCGATGCCCAAGGCCAGGACGATGCCATGCGATATCTGCCTTCAACTCGAACCCCTCGCGGAACAGCACCTACAATGCAGAGAATGCCGGCTGAGCGTGCATCGCAACTGCTACGGAGTAGTTGACAATCGCCACTCCGGAAAATGGAGCTGCGACACGTGTGCCAACGACAAGAATCCCCAGGCATCACTGGCAAGTCATTCTCATAAAACAATGCCTTGTCATATAGAGAGAGAGAGAGAGAGAGAGAGAGAGAGAGAGTATGTGCTAACTAAGGTCTACAGTCTATCAAATGCGTCCTTTGTCCGGTCGAGAATACGGAACACGACTTTGTGGAGCCTCCGAAGATCTCGCACAAGAAGAAGACGGAGAAGGAACGCGAGCGTGAGAAGCTGGAGAAGGATAAGGCGGTCAAGGCAGCCGAGTTCTACCGCAAGCGACAGGTGGATCTCGGTCGGCCTGTCAACCCAAGGGAACCGCTCAAGAAAACGGCAGATACCAACTGGGTCCATGTCACCTGCGCTGTCTTCACCCCAGAGATCAAGTTTGGCAATGCAAAGGCACTGGAGCCCAGTGAAGGTATCCCTTCCATTCCCCGGGCCCGGTATCAGGAGGTCTGCAAGGTCTGCAAGTCACAGAGTGGTGCCTGCGTGGCCTGTGCCCACTGCCGTGCGTCAGTCCATGTCGAATGTGCACATCAGGCTGGCTACACTCTCGGCTTTGACATTACACCTGTCAAGGGCTCACGGCGAGATCAACACAACATTGTCACCATCGGTGGTGAGAGTGGCACAATGACAGCAGCCATCTGGTGCAAGGAGCACCCGCCCAAGACGACCGTGCATCGGATGCAGGATGTGGTGGATGAGTCCGGGTTGAACGCACTCCAGCTGTATGTGCGGAACTTCAAGCAGGCCGATCTGACCCTGACAGGCTGTGCTCGCAAGGCCAACCTGATTCCAACCACGACAAGAGCATCATCTACTGCAGCTGTTGTTGTGTCACCGGCGAACCGACGAGCATCGACAACAACCCTGGACAAGACTGTGGCGGGAGGAGCAGCACCAGCAGCACCAGCCGCACCAGCTCAGGTCAATGGCACTGTCAAAGACGTCCCGGTGATCTTACAGCCGGCAGGCAAGGTCTGCATCACCTGTGGCACTGACGTGAGCCTCAAGTGGTATCCCATCGACGAGTCTCAAGAACGACTACTAGTGAATGGCTACCACGGGACGCTCGGTGCGGAGGCTCAGCTGTTTGTGGCACAGCGGGACCACCAATGCCACAAGTGTAAGAAGGCCAACCGACAGCCTCGGCCTGTGCCCAGGAAGGAGACACCTCCACCGCCTTCAGCGCCACGAGAGGTCTCCCAGTCTTCAGTCCAGGCCGTGCAGGCCGCTCAGGCTGCCAACAGCCCGCAGAGTCTGATGAGTGTCGGACGAATCGCCCCTCAAAATTGGGACAGCCATCAACGTCGACGTTCCTCGGAGGTTACAAACTCGAATGCACCGCCATCCTTGGGACGACCACCGGCACCGCCGCCGCCACCACCACCACCACCTGGTCCACCGCCGGGACCACCTGCAGCCTCTATAGCACCGCCTCCCATCTCTGCGCCCATGGTCCAAGCTCCGCCGGCGCCGGCTCCACCGCCCGGCCCTCCCGCAGCACTTCTCTCGCAAACTGTTGCACCTCCTTCGATCCCGTCTAGCATATCACGAGGTCCGCATCCATTACCAACGTTTACGCCGGCGCCCCCGCCTCCACCTCCGCCACCACCTCCGCCACCGCCACAACCAGCAACACCACAGCAGCAACAACAACCACCACCCCCACCGCCGCAACCATCGCAGACCCCATCGTATAGCGACTGGCGTCGCTCGTCGTCGCAACACAACCCACCTACCCCTGCTCCTCATCCTCATCCTCCACCTCATCCTCCTCCTCATCCTCCTCCTCATCCTCCTCCTCATCCTCCTCCTCATCCTCCTCCTCATCCTCCTCCTCCTCCTCCTCCGCCGCCATCTCATCATATGAATGGAGGTCACCCGCACTTGCCACCCAGCTCCATGCCATCCCTCGCAGCGCCAAATCATCTACGGCCGCCTCCTCTGTCTAACATTTCTCCTGCCGTATCACAGCCTCTACCAAATGGTATTGGCCATGTTCACGGTCACGGCCACCACGGCTCTCCACCCGTGGTCAACGGCATGCCACCATCTCCAAGAAATCACGGAGTCGGGCCACCACCACCGCTGCCAAATGGCGGCGGGCCTTCTTACATGCATCCTACGTATCATCAGCAGCCTCACCGCTCACCGCATTCGGCCTCTAATCCACCTCCTATCCCTCCCCACCCTCCCCTCAACGGTGCGCACCCGCCGCGGCCTCCTGAGCTTCCGCCACGGCCTCCAGAGCATTTGTTCTCCCAGGTCCTCAACCCTCAACGGTCGCCCTTCTCAACTCCGCACGCAAGTCCACCCATGCCGAGAGAAAACGCAATCTCCTCGAGGGACGCCGGTCCTCCACCTTCTCGGCCTCCAGAGAACCGTCAGCCAAGCGGTGCGTCAGCTAGTCCGTCCTTGCGGAACCTGCTGCACTAAGATTTCATGGTATGAGGGGATGGGGTTCCAGACCCGAACGCCAACACGTGTATTGTTTCGCCGGTGCGATCACTTCAGAACGCGCCTCGCCAATATCCCCGGTTCCTTGAGTCAAGCATAGCCCTCGAGATACCTCATAGTGCGAGCAGAAGTAACGCTAATGTGTTTTTGATTATTCTTCTTTTTTTTCTTTTTTTTTTCCTTCTCCTTCTCCTTTCCCGATTCGAAAGGAGTCTCGGTTATTCATTGTGAATAGGTCTACATTGTTGGTGTTGTTGAGACGGCTTCTAGAGTCACCTGTACAGTTCATACATGTTTGGTTTTTTATCTGGATTGATATTAGATTCCTGCCTACGGGCTGTGCATCTACCACAGAGACGGGTTTCTTTCATCAAAGTGCAGTCAGGAGAGGGCGGACATAAACATTGCCTGTACATCATTCTCCAGAAGGGAAAGGTTCAACCCAAAAAAAGAAATACGGCGTCTTGGAACTGGTATCACATAGATGTTTTACACACAAGAAAAACAGGTGGGAGGGGCCCCAGATGGCAGATGGCATACTGTTTGGCGCGTGTCTGTATGGAGAGGCAGTTATTGATTGAAATTTGAGGATTGCATTGAAGCAACACTGTCGAAATCTATATATATGCTTGTGTGCATGAGTGATCTGAACAATAGCCCTCTCAAGATGCGGCCGTCTTGCCCTCCTTGGAGTAGACCCTCTCTTCGACGCCGATATCTTCGTTCCTAAGGGTCAAGTCAGTGACTGTGTGTTGGGGGGGGAGAAGGGGGGGGGGGGGCTTTGCTTAACAACATACCACAGCTCAGGCTTCTCGGCGATGAACTTGTCCATCAGCTCTTTGCAGTCGGCATTATCCACAACGAGGACCTCGACGCCCCGCGACCGCAGGTACGACTCGCCGCCCAGGAAGTTCTTGTTCTCGCCTATGACAACGCGGCTGATGCCGTAGAGGAGACAGGCGCCCGTGCCTGTTCACAATCAGTATTTATACCTTTTTTAATAAAATAATAAAACTTGGGTCTACACACAAAAAAATTGAAAATATGGAAAGGTGGGTTGGAAAAGGGGGGGGGGGGGCGACTTACACATGTCACAAGGAGAGAGGGTTGTGTACATGGTGGCACCGCGGTAGGCACGGGCGGGGAGGCGGCCAGAGTTGTACAGGGCCGAGGTCTCGCCGTGGTGGATGGCGCTGCCGCGCTGGACGCGCTCGTTGTGGCCGCGGCCGATGACAGTGCCGTCTGGGGCGATGAGGGCAGCGCCGATCTGGGTACGTCAGTGGAATGGATGGTTCTTGGTGGTTTGGGGCAGGATTTCAAAAAAAAAATTTAAAAAAATAAAAAAAAAATAGAAAAGGTGAGTTCACAGGGAGGGGGGTAATGACAAGGGAGGAGGGAGGGCAAGATGCTCAAGGATTGTTTGCTCCTCTAGAGTTTTTTCTCTCGGGGTTGGATGATTGAAGCGAGTGAGTGGGAAGCAGTTGGGAAAGAAAGGATAGATGGGAATGAAAAACTTGCCGGAATGCCACCCTGTGAATAGGAGAGCTTGGCCTCCTCGAAGGCAATGGCTAGGCCCTTGGAATCGTCCATATTTTGTTTTATCTTCTTTTTCCTTCTCCCTGGCTGTCGACGGGCCGGGGGGGGGGGCGGGTGGTGTTGAAGTCGTGGACGAGAAGTTTTTGCGTGATAACCAAACATTTAGCTACGCAGCAGCGGTACTGTACAGTAAAGTAATCAAGTCCGTACTTACTGAAAAGGGCCCTTTTTACTTGACTCCACCGGCCTAGATCATACTTTGGTTGTCGACAGCGCTGATAAGGCCGCACTCGCCCGGCAAAACTTGAGATGGCTACGCTACATGTTGAAATGACCAAAAAAAAAAAAAAGATGGAGAAAGATTATGATTATCGTCAAGAGTTTTTTTTATTTTATTTTTATTTTTGAGAAAGCAAACTTGTTTTTTTAAAAAGAAAAAAAAATGCTTTCGGAAGGGATGGGTCATTAAGTATTCATTCTCAAGTGTCTAGCTTGGTGTTGATTTGGTACATTAATATGAGAGAGAGGCCTTGTTGTCAATGTCGTTGCCCTTATGTTGTTGACCTGGTGACCTTGCAGTTTGATCACGAACCGCTTTCTCCTTCATTAAGAGGAAATTAGTAATAGAACCAATTCAAAGATGAATCTAATGTTTTCTGTCGCCAATATCTAGTTGCCAATCATCTGCCCAAGAGTCAGATGTGGCTCCCCGACCGACTACAGTTGAACGCTGAGGGTTGTCAGGCCGAGCACCTCCTGCAGCTGTAAGTAATCACAATGGAAGGTCCAAGGGTAGCCATACCTATGCCGAGAATAATAGAGCTCTTTGTGTCATTCTAAAATATGTGCACGATTTTTTTTTCTTTCTTTTTCTTTCTTCTTTCCTTACAGCTCCAAGGTGAGTTTCGAGGAACAAGAAGGGGGATGAGGATTGTGAGAAAAAAGGTGTCATGGCACGCAGTCTTTGTAGTATTCCGATGAAAGCATTCTTATTCAACCAGTGATTGTGACAAGAATAGAAAGAAGCTTTGTTGCATAATTATAGCTTGCTAATGATTGATACCAACATTTGCAAATTTCCTTGCCAACACAAATTCCCTGAACATTTCCCTTCTTTTTCCCTTCTCCTACTTTCCCGTTACATTTCCAGAATCATGGGTTTTCCTTGCCATCATGGTCACACCGGCTATCCTCATCCTCAGGAGATGCCTCGCAATCTACTTTATACCTCGCTGGCTGGCTCTACACCAAAACCACAGTGCAGATCTTTGAGGCGTGTCTTGGTCCGCACTCTTTGGACGAATGGATATACGTATGGATCGCGGCGTCACTCTTTGAATTTATGATCTGTGTCGGCCTGCTGGGTGCGGCGCTCTTCTCGCGCCTCGTTTGCCGCGTCTTTAGGCTAGTCTACGTGGTTGTTGATGGAATAATGTCTTGTGTTCTTCAGGCCTTTGAAATCATTTTGGAGAAGGTCAAAGAGACAGCCACCGGAGGGGCAGTGGACGCGAAGACCAGTAGCGGGAGAAACAGTCGACCCGGAAACACGGTCTCCAGGAGGTTCGGTCGTCACCAGAGACAGCCGTCAGGAGATTTTTTGAGGAGACACAGCTGGACATAAGAGAGATGCGTATTAGTATCCATCGGCTTCTGAGCTCTTGGGAACTTCCATGTAATTCAAGGTCAGTATAGTAAATGATGAGATTAGGATAGCTCGTCGGGTGGATGCACCTCGAGGAGTTTGAGATTAGCTATGTTCTCTTTCAGAGACACTGGTAATAGGACTTGATAAATAATGTGTGTTTTATCCTTCTCTTTGTTATAAATACAATGATACACAGTACCATCACTCGGCAACTTCATCATCAAAGCACCTCGGAAGAGCTCGGTGGCCTGGCCTCGATCCTCTCGTTCCTTAGGGCGTGCCACCACCTCGCCGCCTGCCACATCTCACCATCCCACCCTCCGACGAGGTACCAATACTTGCGCAAAAACCAAGGCCTGGGCTCCCAGCTCCGCATATCCCAGGACCGGCACGCCTCCATCCCCTGGTCGTTATTCTGCGACCCCCAGACGACCAGGCCGCCGTTGCAGGTCATGTCGGCGCACATCTGGTTCTCATCAAATAGCGGCGGGTCGCAGGTGAGCGCCTTGAGTGCGGCGTCGCGGAAGGTGGGGAATGGGATAACGTCGAGGTAGACGTGGTGGTCGAAGGTGATTTGAATGTCCACGGGCTGGAGGTCCTTGGGCATGAAGCCGAACTTGGACCGGATGTCCGAGAGCTGTTGTGTGGTGCTGGAGGAGGAGGAGGAGGCCCTGCTCTCAGCGGCCAAGTCCTCCTTGAAGAAGGGGCTCGTGCCCTCCTCGTCGAACAGCAGCTGTGCTCCCTTTAGAATCCCTAGGGCGAGCGTGTTCTCAATCACGGCGCCAAAGATGCCGTTCTGCTGGACGTAGATGACCCGGTTGATGGCTGGTTGGGAGAGGGCTGCAACCCCCTCAAGGAAGGCCAAGAGGCTCTCGTCTCGTCGCGCTTCCTGTTGCGATGACTTAGGGTCCTCACTACCAGAAGCCCAGGGGCGGTGATACCCAGACCGAACCAGGGAAGTCGACAGTTCAAGTTCTGGGCTTGGCCCGCTGCTGGGCGAAGCAGCCGCTTGCCTGCTTGCACGGCTCGGACCCGGTATGGGGGTGTCATTGACAGGTAGTGTGTCCGACCATGCAGGAGCGAGATTGGGAACAGGGTCGTTGCTCGATGGCAGCCAGGAGGTATCGAACGCCCTATGCCCGAACATCAATGAGGCAGAGTCGTCCGCGATATTGACTCTCAAGGAAAGGGGGATCGGGACACTCTGGTCGAGAGATGCTGCACCAAACCACGACATGCCGTCAACAGAGGCATGTTGTGACTCTCCATTTTCCACAGCTTCTAAGCCAGCCGCATGCTCAGCATGGAAACTACTGCCAGCAGCTGTCGTCTGGTCCTTGTCCTTATTGAGCAGTTTCTCCAAGAGAGCAAGTTTCTGCTTTCTCCTCTCACCTGGACACGGCTTGGTTAACACATAGAAAAGGAGGTTACAGTGGCAATAAGAATAAATAAAAAGGTCATATTCACGTACGATACACCCGAGAGGCGTTCCTGTTCTGTTCCTTGCGGACTGCGGTATTCCTTCTCTTCGCTTTGGTGGCGGTGGCGGTGGTCGAGGAGAAGGAAGAGGAAGAAGTGGCGGGCTGCTTGCCCTGAGACCTTGCACTCTGGCTCGATGCTGCTGCACGAGTAGTCACCATCCTGAGCTCTCTCGATCGTGAACTAAACTGTTCTGAGCTTACACGCCCAACAACGGATTCGGTGGACGCTTCCTGCTTGAAAGGATGTATGTATTGATCAGGGGTCGCGGCAATGCCGATCGATGTCTGGTCTGGTCAGCAGAATCCTTGTTTCCGCTGAGTAGGTCTGCCTTAAGTCCGAACACAAAGCAACTACTACTTCAGTAACTAACTGCTCTGTTGTGACTTGCGAAGGTGCGTTGAACTAGTCGTGGCTGCCAAGAAGAATTTGGTTCAAAGTCCGAGTCGGAAGGAAGGAGGAACGCTCCTGACAATCACAACACACAGGCTTGACTGAAAAATACAAGAGGCAATGTGATGTACACGACGAGGTCATTACGCCACTTCGAAATAACAAGGCAACTTGGTTAACTTTGGGAAGAGAGGGATTCTAACGGTCAACAGCAGCAAAGTTTAAGTTGCGGCCGGGATCTGGGTGCGGAGTATGTTTTATTGAACCTTAAGTCCGATAGAACCGCAATCTTGACATCAGCGACAATGAAGGCAATGATTTCTCTTTGGACTACAGGGTCACAGCATTTTCTTGTCTCTAGCTCTCCTTTGGCCTGCGAAGGGCCTCTTGATCGGAGGGAATGAAAAGAAGAAATTTCGTCAGGATGGCGGCGGCAGCAGCAGCAACAGCGCACCCACCCACGCACTATGACACCATCGTCCTTGGGGCCGGCATGTCCGGACTGGCCTGCGCCTCGAGGCTCTATCAACACCAATACTTTAGAGAGAAGAACCGTCTGCTCGTCTTGGAAGGTAGAGACAGGATAGGCGGGCGCATAGAAGCTGTCTATGTGAACGAGTGCCGCTTGGACACGGGCGCCAACTGGATCCATGGCGTCGGTACGGACGAGAAGCCCAATCCCCTGATGGGATTGCTGCCTCATAAGAGATATAGACAGGTTTCTGGATCTGTGGTCTTCAAAGCACCCGAGAATGAAACACAAGACGATATTGAGAGGCCGAATGAGCAGTCCCTCGATGAGCAACCCTGGATCAAAGTCGAGTCGGTCAGATCGGCTCAGCACGCTTTGGCCCAAGCGGGAGGAGGAAAAGGTGACAGGGTCATCCCAAAGGACGTGGCAGGCAACATGGTGGAAGCACTCTGGTCCATGGTGGAGTCCTTGCGTGAGACAGCCGCGAAAGATCTAGGGAAGGCAAAGGATACCACGATGCTCCGAGCCATCACAGAGTCAGAGGAACTCCGCGAGGCATACCACACAGTCCCGACGGAATACCACCAGTCGATCGGCGCCATGCCACAATTTGTGGAGAGTATGGAGGCCGCCCCGCTGGCTGCACAGTCGGCAGAGAACGACAGGGACCGACGAGGCATGAGCCTGCTGGAGTTCGGTATCGATGATTTCGATGGCGACCAAGTATTTCTGCAGGATGGCTACGCTGCTGTGGTTGACGAGGTAGCCAGAGAGCTAACGCAAGCCGGACTGGTACAGTTGGGCGCCCAGGTCAGACATATCGACTGGACTCAGAATCCTATCAAGGTTGAGACGACCCACGGCACATATACCGCCAGCAAAGTTGTCTGCACATTGCCTCTGGGCGTACTTCAGCACCACACACAAGCATCTGCCACGAGCGCAGCGCCAACAGGGCTGTTTGTACCGCCGCTCCCCCCAGGCAAGCTTGCAGCGATTAACAGCCTTGGGTTTGGCACGCTGGACAAGATCATGCTTGTGTACCGAACCCCATGGTGGACGCAAGAACCGTATACCTCGATTTTTCGCAAAGGTCTCGTCCAACAGCCAATGTCCACTGAGGAAGAAGACAGCCCGGACGGCACTAGTACCAAGGCATCACCGGACTCTCTGATGGGCTTCACCACCGAGCTTCCCGGTATCGAGCTCCACGAGGATGGCACAGTAATTCCCGGCCTAGGTGTCCTATCCATCATCAACCTGCACAACTTGACCGGCTTTCCCGTCCTGTCGGCTTTCGTCTCTTGCGCAAACGCTATCCAGATCGAGGCCATGTCGGATGAGCAGGCGGGCGGAATTGTCCATCGCGCAATGACGAGCTGGCTGGGCAGAGAGCCGCCAAAGTCTGAGGCGATCCACGTCAGCAGGTGGGCCGCGGACGTGTTCTCGAGAGGCAGCTACAGCCACATGATCACGGGCGTGTCCGGCACAGAGCACCGTCAAGAGTTCCAACGGCCCATCGTCAACGACAAGGGAGGCGTGTTGAGGTTTGCGGGGGAGCACACAAGTCGCAATCACTTTGCTACGGTGCACGGCGCGCTGTTGAGCGGGTGGAGGGAGGCAGACGCTATATTGACTGAGATCAAATACTGATCCAATCACGAAGAGAATTTGGTGGTGACCGTTTAAGATTTCGTCCTCTTCACCAAGTACCTACCTGACCTCGGCCTCGAGGGAATCTCACACAGAAACCTGCGGCACCGAGTACAACATATATCGAGTGATGGAGCTCCGAATTATGTTGTGAGCCTTGGTGACGTGCCCGGAGCATGACGGAAAGATGAAAGAAGAAGAAGGGAAAAGAAATCAATTACATTCAGATTTGTAAGTATCCTGTGGTGGTTAGGAACTAGGTGACCATGGTGTCAAGTATTCTTATTACTATCTATATAGCAGGTGAGCAGGTGCAGGGGTTCGTCGGTCTTGACCATAAGACAGTCTCTAATGGAGCCCAGGCCCGGGGCTTGGTCTGATGGCTCCAGCAACCGGCAGCCTTAGCACGCCTGGAAAGCCACCCGCGCCCCCTACCCGTGAGAGAGACGAGAACAAAAAGAAATAAGAAAGGCGACGGAGGGGAAAAAGGCCAAGAAAATTTAAAAGAACGCCAACCCCAAGAACGGATGATGGTCATTTGTGGAAGAAATGAAACAGAAATTCTAGCTTTTGCTACGCAGTAGTGCTGAGAAGCGCCTGAGGGAAAAGTGGCAGAGAGGGGTGAAAGCAGCCTCTTACAGTGCCCAAGTGCCTACAATGACCACCACTAGGATGAAATAGGGCCCTGCAGCTGCTATCGATGTACCCTCAATAATAAGCATTGGGCTGCCCGCCGCCACCAGCCCCAGCAGGGACTGATTAGTACTGATTAGGCCCCGTGGGCGCCCAGCGCACCAGGTTTTCTGGTCCATGACTGCGGGGCATCCCTGCTCCTGTTTAGAGGCGACTTGCTACTTACCCTTGACTCATTACAGTTTTTCCACCAGACCAGGCCAATTTTGGTGAGGGGAAGAAGGCTGCGGAAAACCAAAAGAGGTACTCTTCCTAACAGATCCAGCATCTTCTACGCGATTCCATCCACTTCAGCCTCTTACAACTGTAAGCCGCCAACTTCTGCCTCGACACTCCCCCTGCCTGTGTTCCTTGCTTAGACTAAAAAGTCCATCCTCAGAAGCCCCATTATCACCACCAAACCCCCCCCAGGCACCTCAGCGCAAGTACTACACCCATCCTCATCCTGTGTTTGTTGTTGGCTCCTAGGATTTCTACAACCCCCTCTTCAACATCCTCTCGTCCTCTGATTTCCTCATCCAGATTTACCTCAACAAGCCTTCTTTGTTTCCCGCCCGTCCAGCTGCACCTTCCCCTCACCTTTCGCCGCCGCCGCCTACTTTGGCAGAGTGCTTTCCTGTCCCCCTGCTCTCTCCAATCCTCAAATTTTTTGGTCAGTTCCAAGCGCCGCCGCCTCCCTTTTATGCTCGTCGCATTCTCAACAACAGAGAGACCGAGGATCATCGTCTCTTCTTGCATCCATTATGTTCCACCTGGAAGAATTCTATCTGCTAACCAAACCTCAGGCCCAAAACCATTCGGACCTTTAGATTCAAAAAGCACCGAGCGACCGAGCCTTGTGATTCCCGACCGCCAAAGTTCCCCAATACCCCCTGCGCCAAAACGTCAAGATGGTCCGGGAGACAAAGTTCTACGACCTTTTGGGCGTACGTGGCTCTTGCGTTGATACCTCATCGAGAAGACATGCAAACTACGGCTGCTGACTTTGTTATTCCAGGTTCAACCCAATGCCAGCGAAGCAGATCTCAAGAAGGCCTACAAGAAGAATGCGCTGAGGTACCACCCTGGTATGTCTCCCGCAGCGTAGCACCACGTGGCGCTTCTTTACCTCGGCCAGTGAGCTGACAGCCTTACAGACAAGAACCCCGGCAACGAGGAGGCCGAGCACAAGTTCAAGGAGATCTCTCAGGCCTACGAAGTCCTTTCCGACCCTCAGAAGCGAAGCGCCTATGATCAGCTGGGCGAGGCTGGCCTGGAAGGTGCTGCCGGCGGTGGTGGCATGGCCGCTGAGGACCTGTTCGCTCAGTTCTTTGGCGGCGGCGGCCTGGGTGGCTTTGGAGGCATGTTCGGTGGCGGCGGCCCCTCTCGCGGCGGCCCACCCAAGGCTCGAACAATTCACCACACCCACAAGGTCTCCCTTGAGGATATCTACCGCGGCAAGGTCTCCAAGCTGGCGCTCCAGCGCTCCATCATCTGCCCCAAGTGCGAGGGTCGCGGAGGCAAGGAGGGCGCCGTCAAGCGCTGCACCGGCTGTGATGGCCACGGCATGAAGACGATGATGCGCCAGATGGGCCCCATGATCCAGCGTTTCCAGACTGCCTGCCCCGACTGCAACGGCGAGGGAGAGATCATCAAGGACAAGGATCGCTGCAAGCAGTGCAGCGGAAAGAAGACTGTTGTTGACAGAAAGGTCCTCCACGTCAACGTCGACCGGGGTGTTAAGAGCGGCGCCCGCGTCGAGTTCCGCGGTGAGGGTGACCAGGCTCCTGGTATCCTGGCCGGCGACGTCGTTTTCGAGATCGAGCAGAAGCCCCACCCACGTTTCACCCGAAAGGACGATGATCTTCTCTACAACTGCGAGGTCGAGCTGGTGACAGCCCTTGCCGGAGGCACCATCTATGTCGAGCACTTGGACGACCGGTGGTTGAGCATTGACATCCTGCCTGGCGAGGCCATTGCACCAGGTGAGTTTGAAATGCACATATACATTCCAAGGACTGTCTTCCTGGGCATCTCATGCTAACAGATTCTGCAGGTGCTGTCAAGATGGTCCGCGGACAGGGCATGCCATCGTACCGCCATCACGACTTCGGCAACCTCTACATCCAGTTTACCGTCAAATTCCCCGAGAAGGGCTGGACCGCTGATCCCGCAGCCTTCGACGCCCTCCGCAACATTCTGCCCTCGCCAGCTCTTGAGAACGTACCACCTTCTGATGCCATGACTGAGCCTGTGGATCTGGAGGACCCAGACACCAACGCTGGCACTCGCGCCTTTGGTGGCGAAGGCGCCATGGACGAGGAGGACGAGGAGGGTCATCCGCATGCCGAGCGCGTCCAGTGCGCGTCGCAGTAGATGCTCTAGAGCAGCGACGATCATACCATACCCAGACGCATACGCCATGATCCTGTGCGCCTGTTACTGCTAGACCCGTGGCCGTGGAATGGGATAACGTTGGTGATGGATTAGAGGAAGGGTTTGTCGAGTTGTGCCTCTGGTCAGAAACTTGGCACACTATTCTGGCACAACTCCATCGCAGAAGAGGTAGTCAAGACTTGTCCTAGGCCAGGCGGAGGAAATGACTGGTCAGCCCAACTATGTTGATGAGAGCATAAAGTGGCAACCAGTCGGGTTTTCGTTGCGTTTCTTTATCATGATAGGACGATTGTGGCTGGCGTTTAGAGGCATAGAAATGGCATCTGAGGAGATCAGTTGCAGGAAGTATTCTGCTTAAAAACGCTTTGCAAGAACATGAATTAATTTTGCCTTTTGATGTTTTTTGGTGGTCTTGGTATCTCATGCCAATGGTGTGTCTCTGTCTACTCTCCATCCCCTCCCGCGTCTTTTTCCGCATCCCCAGTCTCCATCTTGCGCAGTGTCTCGGCGCTGTAGAGCAGGCTCTGCAGTTCTTCAAACGATATGTCTCGATCCTCTGCGCTCTGATCAGGGAAGCCCTTGATGAGGTCATCCGAGACAACATATTCGCCGTCTGTGTGCTTCACTCCCAGAATAGACTTTTCGAGTATGTCCTGGCTTGCTTCTTTCTGGTCCTGATCGACGGTGACGACCAGCTTTTCGCCGTTCACCACACCGACGTCCAATGGATTACCAGGGAGCCTGACGGCCGCAGAGAACTCTAGAGAACCAGAGTTCTGTAGGGTATAGATGAAGAGGACAGGGACGCTGTGCATGCAATTAGCCAACAAGCTCCACGGGACAAACAACCGTGAACGAGACCGAAAAAAAGAAAGAAAAAAAATACTCACCGTTCACAAATTACCACAACCCTCGTCCACTCTGTTGGTCCAGCCCGCCAGCTCCACAACCCCGTGACAGCAACCTTGGTCGCCTCCGGCACCATGTCCCTCACAACGCCCAACAAGTCCGCCCTGGCCAGCGCCGTTCCCTCCCTCCACCTCCAGACAAACAGCTCCGGATCTCCACCACCGCTCACAAGCAGATCCCCCATGCCCTCCGGGATGCAGAGCCTGTTGACAAAATCCTCGTGGCCCAGGCAGAACGCCTCGATGACGTGCGCCTGCTCCCTCGTGCCCCTCGACACGCGGATGTGCTCGTCACGGTCCGCGGTGATGATGTACCGCCTGCCCTGGGCGTCGTACCCAAGTGCCACGGCGGTGAGGAGGGATACGTGGCCGAGCAGCAGGTGCCGCTCGAAGGCCTCGTCGACCCTGCGCGGGGTGCCGCGATGGGCCTTGGGGTTGGTCTTGGAGATGACCTGGTCGAGCAGGGCTTGGCGGTTGCGCTTGGTGTGCACGGTGAGCTCGCTGGCCTGGGGTGTGAAGTCATTTCGGGCAGTTGGGGGAGGAGGGGAGGCGGAAGAGACTGGTCCAGGGGACGAGGTCGCGGCGGGGGAGGCTCCCTCTGTTGTTTGCTGGGGCGGCCGCTCGGAGGAGATCAGAGGGACGGAGTAGACGTCGCCGAATTTGTCGGCTGCGAGAATGTCCTTGTTGTCTGGGGTGAGGACTATCGAGCTGGGGCGCTTGGGCATGCGTCTGTCGATTTCGTGAGTACATTTTTTTTTCTCTTTCTTTCCTTTCCCTTTCTTTTTCATGTAATCGATTGCTCTTTTTAATTTGGCAGCGAGGTCACCTAGGATCCAGCACAGGATATCTTTCACACAAGGACGTTGTGTGTGATATGAGAGAGGGAATCTACGTACCTACGACTGAGCTGTTTGAGCTCGCCCTGACCGTCATGCTCAAAAACCCAAACAGACTTGTCTGAGGTGACGGCGACCAGATAACTGCCATCCTGGGTAGAGGTCATAAGGATGACCATGGGCTGGTCGGAGGGTTGTGTCGATGGGCCAGGTCGACTCAGGTGTTTCTTGTTCTTTTTGCCCTTCTTTGGCGTGTCGTCGCCGAAAGCCTCAGAAGAAGGCGGCGGCACACCTGATGATGATGATCCATTTTCCCCCGTCACTTCAGGCACGGCATCGCCACCGTTGAGCTTGACGCGCTTGGCTGGAGGGCCCTGGTCGTCCTGCGACAGCGTAGGCGTCGAGGTCTCGGACACATCAATGACCAATCTCGACTTCTGCTCTTTGGGGTCTACTGGATATTTCCAGCATGAGATGTGAGAGCCGTCTGTGATTTTGAACGAGTGGATATTCCCAGCCCTCGTGGCGAAGAGGACATCATGGCTGACCTGGACCCCGTGGAAGGGGAACTTCATTTTTTGAAAGCTCGTCTCCTCACTGGATGAACTGGTCTTGGTTACTTAAGTTCCCAGCGTTAGAAAGTAACCCCCAAAGTGAGATTTCTCTCACCTACACACGATAGTACAAGAAAAAGTTATAGAAATGGGTCTTATCGATAAGACTGAGAGAGGGAAGGAAGGGGAAAGGGAAAAAAATTACGTTCAAGCCACACCTGTGGCTAGTGCGAGGCACGGACGAGTCAGCCACTGCACCCACAAGAATAAAATCAAACGTGCAAATGGAACCTCGCGCAAACTTTCCCTTCCCCCCCACCACTATCGTCAACGTCAAGTCAATCTCGACAACCAGACCCTACCCTTTTTCATTCTCAATACCTCAACTTCATTTGCCCTTAAACATCCTTTCTTCAGCTTCGACAGCTAAAAGAAGACATGGGGGGCAAATCCGCTAACAAGGCCGGCTACTTCGACAAGCTCAAGGGCTTGCTTGAGGAGTACCAGTCCGTCTTCATCGTCGGCGTCGACAATGTCTCGTCTCAGCAGATGCACGAGATTCGTCAGGCCCTCCGTGGTGAGGCCGTCGTCCTGATGGGCAAGAACACCATGGTATGTCTTGGTAGTGATCCTCGAAGAAGGAGAAAAAAGAAGAAGGAAAAAAAGAAAGAAAAACAAAGGCGGTCGCACAGCAGTACTAATACTCAATTTCTTCTCCCCAATACAGGTTCGCCGTGCCCTCAAGACCTTCATCACCGACACCCCCGAGTACGAGCGCCTCCTGCCTTACGTCAAGGGCAACGTCGGTTTCGTCTTCACCAACGGTGACCTCAAGACCATCCGTGACAAGATCCTCGACAACAAGGTCGCCGCTCCCGCCCGTGCTGGTGCCATCGCCCCCGATGATGTCTGGGTCCCCGCTGGCAACACCGGCATGGAGCCTGGCAAGACCTCCTTCTTCCAGGCCCTCGGTGTCCCCACCAAGATCGCTCGTGGTACCATCGAAATCACGACCGACCTGAAGCTCGTCGAGGCCGGCAGCAAGGTCGGCCCCTCCGAGGCTACCCTGCTCAACATGCTCAACATCTCGCCCTTCACCTACGGTCTGGCCGTTGAGCAGGTCTACGACCAGGGCAACTGCTTCCCTCCCTCCGTCCTGGACATCAGCGAGGATCAGCTGCTCAAGTCCTTCTCCAGCGCCGTGACCACCATCGCCACCATCTCCCTGGCCCTCAACTACCCCACCCTGCCGTCCATCATGCACTCCCTGGTCAACGGCTACAAGAAGGTCCTGGCCGTCGCCATCGAGACCGAGATCAGCTGGCCCGAGATCGAGGAGCTCAAGGACCGCATCGCCAACCCTGAGGCCTACGCCGCCGCCGCCCCTGTGGCTGCCGCTGGTGGCGACTCTGCCGATGCCCCTGCCGCCGAGGAGAAGAAGGAGGAGGAGGAAGAGGAGGAGGATGAGGACATGGGCTTCGGTCTCTTCGACTAAATGCGACCTCTCTCTGTGTCTCGACAACAAAACGCGCTGACGATCGATCGATGGCCAACGGGCGTGTTCCAAAAGACAAGCACACAATCCAACACGAAGAGTCTGTCAGAAAGCGGAAAATTAATCAAAAACAATGGGTTGATCTGGTTCGTCAGATTGGGGAGTTTATTGGGGAGGAGAATACCCCTCTTGAGGTAGTTCAACAACTACGGATCATTTACTCCCAATCACTGGGCCATATCTTGCTGCAATCGTGACAAGTCAAGATACGGAGAACCTGAATTGTAAATGGTGAGCACTTTTTTTCTCCTTCTTTTTCTCTTAATTCAAGGAACGTGTCGAAGATTATGAAAAACAACACAAGAGCTTTTTAACCCTGAACTACCTGATGACAACCCATCACCACCCTATGAGACACCATCAATCTTCCAGAACTTTTTTTTTTTCAGATCATTTTTTTTTTTTGCTTGCGCAGTGGGGTATCTTTGCTAACGCACGGAGAAAGTTGTACAAATATCTCTCACTCTCACAACACACCCAAGTCCCTTCGCCCATTGACATGTACAGTGTCTCATCCAGCCACTCGGACTTGTAATTTTGACATGTGATCTTCTACCCCGAGCCTGTTCACTGTCGTCGTCGTCGCCTTCTCCTGCTGAGGGACAAAGACCTCCCTCGCCGTACGCATCGCCGCCTCAGGCAGTCCTGCCAGCCTCGCGACCTTGAGCGCATGGCTTTGCCGGTTGATTCCCCTCCGTAGCTTGTGCACATATGCAAACCCCCCTTGCTCGTCCTCGGCCACATCCGTACAATACATCTCCACCATCCCCTTCTCCCCTCCGTCCTCGACCCGCATCCCGTGCTCTGCCACCAGATCCGCGACCCCGTGAAAGTGCGTCGCAAACAGCGTCCTGCACCGATTCACCGTGACCAGGTGATGCAGGCACGCAAACGCCACGGCGCACCCGTCCTCCGGGGTTGTGCCCCGCCCGATCTCGTCCATGATGACAAACGAGCGGGGCGTGGCCTGCCGCAGGATGGTGGCCGTCTCGAGCATCTCGACCATGAAGGTGCTCTGGTCGCGGTACAGGTTGTCGGCGGAGCCCACGCGGCTGAACATGGCGTCTACGATGCCCATTTCCGCATACGAGGCTGGCACGTAGCAGCCAATCTGCGCGAGGATCGTGATGAGGGCGTTTTGTCGGAGAAATGTTGATTTGCCGGCCATGTTGGGGCCTGTGATGAGCCAGACCCGCCCGTGTGGTGGTGGTGGTGATGATGCTGCTGCTGCTGCTGCTGCTCTAGATTTGGAGGTGGTCTTTGTCTTGGAGGTGGGAGGTGAGCCGGCGCCCACGAAACAGTCATTGCTCGTAAACGTCCTGCCCGCCTCCCTCAGCCCGCCCTCGACGGTCGGATGTCGGCCGCCCACGAGGACATGCGCCGTGCCGTTGTTCAGCACCGGCCGGACGAGGTTCCCCTCCACAGCCAGCCGCGCAAAAGAGGTCGCAATGTCCAGCTCGTCCAGCACGCCCGCATTCCGGCGCAGCTTGACGATGTTGAGCACGGTCTGCTGCCTGAGCTCGGCGAAGACGCGCTGCTCCTCGGCGCGGATCTGCAGGCGGGCCTGGTCCAGGCGGCGGCCCAGCTCTGTCCACTCGGGCAGGTGGAACGAGCGCGAGGATGCGGTCGCGCGACCCGTGAGGTTCGGGATGTCGGACAGGCTGGCGTTCCGGAGGTCGCGCCGGCCCTTGATGTGTGCGATGTGGCCGAGCCCGGGCGTCCACTTGAGCGTGAGCGAGGGCGCCTCGAGGCGCGTGCGCAGGGTCTCGGCGAGCGCGTCGCGCTCGGCCAGGAGGGCTTCGAGCTCGGCGTGCAGGCGCTTGAGAGGCGGGCTGGCGTCTGGCTTCATGATCCACACCTCGTTGTCCTCGCCGTAGTAGTCGCGGATGGAGGCGGGCTTGCGCTTCTTGGCGGACTTGGGGAGGAGGGAGGAGTCCTCGGCTGCGCCCTCGGCGTCGACCACCTCCTGGGCCAACGCGATCATGCTGCCGGCTTCGTCGTCGTCAATCTGGTGCTGCTGGACGATGCCCTCCTCGTCGATGGCGGCGCGGATCCGGCGGGCGAGCTTGCGCGGGCTGTCGAGGACGATGCGCTCGGTCATTTTCCTGAGACAGTCCTTCTCTGCGGGCGCTTCAGCATCATGAGCAGGAACAGCTCCCAGGAGCAGAATGACAATGTCTTCTGTAGCCTTGATGGTGCTGGCCAGGTCCAGGAGATCGTCCGGATCTCCCCTGCCAAGCGCAAATTTCTGTACCAGCCTCTGGGCGTCATGGCTTCGTCGTAGTAACAATGTGATACCCTCTCGTAGTGATTCGTCGGCAATGAAGCAGGCTACAAGGTCCTGGCGGAAGCGGATGACATCTAAAGAAGAAGACGGCGCGCTGAGCCATTCGTTGAGCAGGCGGGCGCCGCTCTTTGTCACAGTCCTCCTGATGGCGTGCAGCAGGCTGCCTCGGAACCCGCCGTCCCGGATGGTCTGTTTGATCTCGAGAGAGCGCATGCCATTCTTGTCAATATTCATCACCTTCATGGTCTCGTGACGCAGTGGGGGCTGCAGCTTCATACTGATCCCCTGCAGCCGGTCCTTGACGTAGTGAAGCAGCAGGCTCCCCGCCCTGACCTCATCCTGGGTGAAAGTTTCCACGCTCTGCGGTGGGATCTCGGACTCGAGCATGGGTGCCCAGTCGGAGATAGCCGTCAGCTCACCACCCCGGGGCGCGTACGTGATGAGGTGCCCCTCCTCGGCAAGGATGGAGAATATCTCGTGACCCGTGTGGGATTGAAAGTCCTCGTCCAATACGACCTCTCTCGGGGAGATACGGGAGAGCACTGAGCCCAGCGAGGTCAATTTCGTGGCATGTGTGAAGAAATGACCTGTCGACAGGTCCAACCACGCGAGGCCGATGGGTGCGGAGGCATCCGCCGCCGCATCAGGAGACACGGCATCCGAGGCCAGCGCAGGAGAAGAAGAAGAAGGAGGAGGAGCAGGAGGAGGATCCGGCCCCTCGCCAGCGGTCTTCTGCTCTCTCGGCAGATGTATGGCCATGACATAATTGTTTGCGTATGGATCCATGAACTGCTCGTCGATAAGCGTGCCTGGGGTGATTATGCGGGCGACCTTTCGATCGTGCAGCAGGCCACCGGATTTGGCCTTGTCGGGCGCACTGTTGGGGAATTCCTCCGCGACGGCGACATATCGATTCAGGTCCTGAACCAAGATCTTGAGGAACCGGTCTAGCTGAAAGAAAGGAAACCCGGCCTGTGGTCGAATATAGAGAGGGGTCAGAAGACTCTGGGACATGGCGCTACCCACCAGGAAAAAACGTACGACACCCGTCCAAAGACAAGAACAACACAGCAAGCGGATTTTAGGGTTGGCAGGGGGAGGTTTCCTATTACCATCGATACCGACCCGGCGGCCGTCTTCTTCTTAGCGACCTTGAGGTTCAGCAGCGGGCCATATTCTTCCGCATGCTCAAAGTAGAGCTCATAGAAACCACCGACCCGCGTCAACAACACGCAATTGTCGAACTTCTGCATGTTTCGGCGTGCCTGTAGCACGACTGTAGGATAGGACGGCACGGCTGGTGGTTCCTCCTCCAGAGCTGGCAGGGCATCGGAGCGGATTACGCCCTGGGGAAGGTCGTCCAGGCTCACCACCGTCTTGGTCTTCTTACCCCGAACCTGGCGCTGGAGCTGGGGAGGCTCACAGGACGGCCTTCGCCCCAGGGACAGTGTGCCACCATATCGTGTGCAGCTGAGTGTCCGTCGGCTGGTGGTGGGCAAGCTCCTGGATAGTCTTGGGTGCCCCCGTATGCATTGGTGTGCAGAGCATCGTGTTGAGCCGTTCAGGATGCGCAACGGCCCCACGCGTGAGAGTAGCATCAAGATGGATGAAATATTGGGATGTCGTGATTTGCTGGACTCGATCAAAACATCCCCGCATCCCGCTTCATTGCAACAAAAAAAACGAAGACCAAAACGACAAATGATTTCCTGAATCAGATGTAATGAGTGTTGTGGTGAGACTTCGAGGAAATGTCACCTCACGTTTCCATCTCCCAAATGAGGTCAAGCTTGACAACAAACACACCAGGGTCGGAGGTTGCAGGGGTCTCAGCAGGAACAGATGGAATCAATATAATGACCACTTGACACGAGTTAATCATAAACAAGTGGCCCGCTTGGCTCAGTGGTAGAGCGTATCACTAGTAATGATAAGGTCATCAGTTCGATTCTGATAGTGGGCATCAAGTCAACATTCCTTTTGCCTTTTTTTATCTTATTTTTTAATTTATGTTTTTGGATGCACCGTACGTACGTGTGTATGTACATCTATGTATTGCATCTATTCTTTTTCTTCTTCTTTTTCTTTTGCTTACTTTCTCCTCCTTTGTTATTGGTTGGTCCTCGTTGCTACCTCGTTTCCACTAGTATGCCTAGGTGCCCAACATGCTTGAACACCTCCAACCCCCTGCAGACTGAACTTGCACGGGAATGGTAGCATCTCACTTGTAAAATATAATCGGCAGGTATTGTCTCGCTTGAGGACCCACTTCATTTACTCTGTCCCGAACACAAGAACTGAAAGCGGCACACGAGCCGCAGTCAAGGGCATCGTCCGTCGATTCACTATGAGGCCACAAATGGCCTGGACCCAACGCTATAGTTTGGCAGTTCTCTCCCTCCAATCTCGATCTCTCCTACAAAACCGCAAACCCCATCTTCGATCTCAAAATACCCCAGGCTTTTGGATCTGTCCATTCTCCCCTGAGACCGGTAGCGAATTGTCATCCCAATCATCCCCTGCTAGGTTTTATTTCCCCTTCTTCTTTCTGACAAAACGTCACGATAGGCGCGGTTGATTACATAATCCAGATGCAGCGACAAGGGGCTGGCATGGCGAGCAGGGCCATCATTTCGTCGATCCATTCTCACCATCCATCCCACCTTTGGGCTTCCCTCAGCGTACATGAACCATAAAGCCACACATCCAGGAACGCACGCCCTTGTACTACAACAGATGGCCCGACATTCGATCTGCCTGCTGGGTGCATAAGGCGTGCAGGGGATCTCGCATTACACTGCATATCACGGCGGCGGCGGCGGCGGCAGCAGCAGCAGCAGCAGCAGCCACGGAAAGGAACGGGGGGGACTTATCATGAATCGCCGCGCAATGCGGTGATCATTGAGGTGTAACCACACCACGTTGCTCAGGTTCCAACGCATGCGTTCGGCTATGGAGACTATATGCGAACAGCACCCGCACGGCTCCGCATCTTTGCACTGGAGCCCATGGACAACGGGAGAAAGAAAGAAAGAAAGAAAAGGTCAAGGACCAGGCAGGGGAGGAGAAGGGGGCGGGGGGTTGGGTGAGCAAAGTTTTGATAAGCATGACCAACGCAGATTTTGGGGCCATCGTTGAGGTCATTCTGGGGTGTCTTGGATATTTGATCGAAAGATTCTGGGGCCAGGGTATCGACAGGGGGGCCCAGGGTGTTGGCAATAGGGTCTAAACAGCTTGACAGGGCCTGCTGGTGGCGGCCCCGGGGGGGGGGGTCTGATTAGGGCTCTGATTGGGGTCCGGGTGCTGTCTGACAGGCCCCCTCAATACCGCTGACAGGCACGACGGGGCGTTGTGGGCAGGATGTGCAGGGCTTGGGGGCCGGTATCGACCGATGCCCACATTTTTGCCATCACCCGTCGTACCATTTTTTATTTTCTTAACCAGGACTCCGCCCGCTGGACCAGCAACGGGCCATGCCTCGACCCTGACAAGCTTTGTCTCCCTCCCGCCCCATCTTCCCTGTATCGCCCGCACTCACGACATCCTGACCACATGTCGAAAGTTTCCTCCTCGCGGCTCTGCTGTTTCTGCTGCGGGGCCCGCCAGCTGTTCGACGATCTCTCGACACCCCACGGTGCCGGGGCCTAACCGGGGCAAATCATCTTGTCTCGCACGAGGGCAGCGCGAACACCGTCTCTCTGGGCCGTCTCCTCCTCGTCCTCTCTGCTCCTCCTGGACCCCCTCCACAGGTATACCCCATTTGTCGCCCCTCCTGGACCCCTCTCGCTGGGTCCGGCTGTCGCGTGAATGAGCGAAAATCAACCCTGGAAGGATAAAGAGAAATACCGAGAAGGGAGAGCGAGGGAACGGGGGAAGAGAGGGAGAGAGGGAGAGAGGGAGAAGAGAGAGAGCAAGAGAGTGCAGGGTTCGGGGGGTCAGAAGGGATCGCGATGGGCTCGCTCATTCATGCGGTAGCGCCCGTCGCCACCTCATTCGCGCCGCGTCAGGCCCTTTCTAGATGGGCTATTCTGGGGTTTAGGGTCCTCCTCCCTCCCTCCGTCTGCTGCTTGCTCTGGTCAACCTGCCCATTTCGCTTCCCATACCACTTACATCTGACCCACTTGGCTGGGCTCAGTCGAGGGCCGGCCCCCGGGAGTAAGCTATGAACCTTACTTTTTCCTGCCTCATCCGATCCGGTAGGCAATCATATCACCCTTCTGGATCCTATCTGATGTTGTGCCATTCCATTCCCTTGGTATTTCGAGCTGACAATCCTCGTGGCTCCACTGCTACTCCGGGGTACAGCATCTCTCGTCTGTCTCTCTCTCTCTCTCCCCCTGTGTGTACTGTTTGTTCTTCCACCTTGGTTTCCCTAGATATATACTAAATCCAAAGTATCCCACCTGATAAGGAGTCTCTTTTCCCTTTTTTTTCTTTCTCCTTTCCCCTGCTCCCCTGTGTTTCTACTTGAAAAGGTTGTACCATTCCCGATACTCCCTTGACTGTCTCGAAAAGTTTCACAAAGACTCGCACAAACTCATTTCCCTTTATTATCTTATATTGCTTTTTGACTCTTTTCTTTTTCTTCCTGAAGACTTTTTCCTGTGTCCCTCATACAAATATTTGCGGACCAGTCAAGGGATTCGCTTATTCCAGGCAAAAGAAGAAAAAAAAGAAGGGAAAAAAGTACACCGAAACGAACCGGCTGAGTGGCCCCAGAAACGGCGATTATCAGACCACTTCAGAGCCTTGTTTCTCCTATTTCGGGAACAGCGGGCACTTACACGCAGTTCTGCAACCCAGCGCCCACACAACGACATCCACACCCCCCCCCCTTCCCTTCTTCTTTTTTCGACCACTCGACCTAAGCTGCCTGTGTGTGCACACAATGGACGCTGCTACCTTTCCCATCATGCTGGGCTTTTCTCCTCATCTCCCCGTCTCACCCCCAGACCACAAGATCCTCTTCAAACACACATCGAATCAAGCCCCTGCAGCAGGCCTCACGAACCCCTTGTTACTCAGATCGTTCGCCAAAGAAATGGAGGCACCTGTGGTTAAGAAGGCCCCGACCCTGCTCGAGAAGCACTTTCAGCAGCAGCAGCAGCAGCAGCAGCAGCAGCAGCAGCTACGCCAGAAGGCGGAGAAGGCAAAGGCTTTAGAGGCAGAGGCTCAGGCTCAGGCACAGACGAAGAATAACAACAATAACAACATCAACAACAACAACAACAACAAGCAGGGCATCTCGTCATCATCATCTTCATCACCACTACAACAGCCGTCCTGCAACTCATCCACCTCTACTCGGATTTCGTCATCGACAAACACCACAAACAGCTCGGCGACCAAGGTCGACGACACAAAGCTGGAAGACCCAAAAACAACGGCAACGGTAAAGGCACCAGCACCAGGAGCACTATCTTCACCACCACTACCACTACCACTACCACAACAACAGCAACATCAGACCCAACAACAGCACCCATCCTCCTCCTCCTCATCACCACCTGAGAACCCCTTCCTCAACCACCCCAACCTCCTCGACAACTCCCTGGCCGGTGATCCCAAGTATATCCAGATGGTGTCGCGCATGGCGGCCTACTACCAGCAGCGCTGCCAGGCCATCCTCAACTACCAGCAGCAGCGCTGCCAGACCTGGGCCACCTCCCACCGCCAGAAGTGCCAGGAGATGATGCAGGCCGCCATGCTCGTCGTGGCTTGGTACATCCGGGACCGCATCGGGCGCCGGCGGAAGCGCAACAAGCGGTCCTTCCGGAGGGGCCTGCGGGAGAAAAACTCGGTGGCAGCCCGGCGTGGCGGCAGATGTGGTGGTGTTGGTGGTGTGCCGACCAAGGGCGAGTCGGTACGCAAGTGGGTGATGGACATCCCCGAGGCGGCGCTGTCGCCCAACAACGGGATGCGCGACGACGCACTGCTGGACAAGGAGGAGAGGGAGTTTGATGTCGAAAAGGAGGTGGTGCCGGACAAGGACCACCAGCTGTTCCTGGTGGCCGACCAGATGATCAAGAGCCAGCTGGCCAAGATCGACGTGCCGCTCCTGGGCGCCCTGAACCTGGATGACAGTGACAGCGAGAGCGACAGCGAGGCCGAGGACAGGTTCGGCTATGAGCCGGAGGACTACGAGATGGGGGAGGACAACAACGACGACGAGGAGGAGGAAGGTGATGAGGAGTACGATGATGAAGATGATGACCTGGACTACGAGGAAGAGCTAGAAGATTATGTCGAGGATGTCGACTCCAAGGAGGCCATGCACGGAACGGGCAAGGGCAGCCTGAAGAGAAAGCGCAGTGAGAGCACGAGTGACGTCGAATAAAATATGAGAGGATTGACTTCGAAGAATATGACAGGCATTTAAAGAGAGAGGGCTGGTGGCTGGCTCTATCCATGCCTTTTTTTTTTTTTTTTTTTTTTTTTTTTTTTTTTTTTTTTTTTTTTTTTTTTTTTTCTTTTTTTTTTTT
>JACWST010000361.1:0-28019 GCA_014850475.1 Cryphonectria naterciae | reverse complement strand
TTTTTTTTTTTTTTCTTCTTTTTCTCTGTATTTTCCCCCCCCCCCCCCTCTTGTATGCTTTTACAAAAAAAGAAAAAAAAATAAAAAAAAAAAAAAGAAGAAGAAGAAAAAGAGGCCATAAATACTATGTACATTTACCACGGGCCTGCATAGTTTGGTAGTGCATGTGAATGTGTGAGGGGAAGCATGTGCTCAAGAGACCAATCAGATCACACCACAGCAGGGTCACGCCATGTAAAAGGAGGGCACTGTGACGACATTCTATTGACTGTGTAGTAATGATGGGAATGAATTCCTCAGGCTTTGCCTGCACATGCAGCCAAGACCTTGTTTACCGTCCTGGGAGGGGGGCCCAGAATTTACCGTCAACAACCGCGGCGCCTAAACAAAGACAGAAAGAGAGAGGGAGAGCAGGGAGAGGGAGAGAATTGGAAGCTACCCAGGCTACCCAATTGCTCTGCGACTTGCCGCTTTCGTTCAGCCGACTGACTCTCCACGAACCCACTCATGCTCTTTCTCCTCCTTGTCGTCGTCGTCCTCCATATGATACGACACGGGCACCAGACCATTTCCCTTTCTCTCTTTTCCCCTTTCTCAACGATCCTTCCCTAGCATCCTTGACTTCAACTTCAGGGATGAGCTCCTCCGCCGATCTTCCTGCCGCGGACGCCACCTTGCGCCAGCGTGTTGCCGCGGCCTCGTCTGAAGTCGCGCCGCCTTCTTCTTCTTCTTCTGACGACAAAGATGCCCAGGCTGCCCAGGCTGCCCAGCATGGTGACACTGCAAAGTCGAGCAAGACCTATGGTCGCACCCCAGATGGCACAGGTAATTCATGAGTTCTCTTCCTCCTCCTCCTCCTCCTCCTCCTCCTCCTTGGGGCTTGAGAACAGTCACCACTGACCATTGTTCTGTGGGTTGGGGGGGCAAATAACCCACCACGACCACCCCGACCACCACCACCATAATAGTCTTCATTGTCCCGACCACCCATGACATGGTCTCCCAGCTCTTCGACCCTCGGGAACCAAAGAACCTGTCTGATGCCATTGTGCTCGCCATCCTCGTCCTGCATGCCTTGGTAGCCTATCTGCTGCCAGCCGACCTGCGAAAGCCCGTCGTCGCCGCCGTCTTCATCTTCTGGAGGGCTTCGTATAATGTGGGCATCGGCGTCCTCCTCCAGCAGCAGTCCCATAGCAGGCTGATGGTGGCATGGGCCAGGCGCTGGAGGCTCTTTGTGGACCCCTCGACCGGCGAGAACCCGCGCCCGGCCCTGTACCGCTTCCTCAAGCACGAGCTCGAGGCCAAGATCCCCGAGGACTACAGGTTCGACCAGGCCCCGCTCGAGTACAACACCTGGCTGGTCTTCCGCAGGCTCGTCGACCTGATCCTCATGTGCGACTTTGTCTCGTACTGCCTCTTCGCCGTCGTCTGTGCCCACGTCCCCGACGGCGAGACCCCGCTGCTGTTCCTGTGCCGCTGGTCTGTCGGCATCGCCCTCTTCCTCTTCAACCTCTGGGTCAAGCTGGATGCCCACCGCGTCGTCAAGGACTACGCCTGGTACTGGGGCGACTTCTTCTACCTGATCGACCAGGAGCTGACCTTTGACGGTGTCTTCGAGTGCGCCCCCCACCCCATGTACTCCATCGGCTACGCCGGCTACTATGGCATCAGCGCCATGGCCGCTAGCTACGAGGTCCTCTTCATCTCCATCGCCGCCCACCTGGCCCAGCTCGCCTTCCTGGTCGTCGTGGAGAACCCCCATATTGACAAGACGTACAACCCACCCCCGCCCAGGTCTCGCTCCGCCGGCGCACCCCGCGAGGATCCCTCCCAGCCTGTCGATGATGTGTCGAGGGAGGCATTAGCACCCGTGCACAATATCCTAGGCCTCAGAAACATTGACCTGTTCCGCTCCACCGACTACTCTGTGTACGTGATTCACATCTTCCCCCCCCCCCCCAGAAGGAATACGTGACACTAATCCGGAACCTGATAGAATTGTGGCCTCGATCTACGTGGCTGTCCTGGCCCTCGTCACCCCGTCCACCCCGACCTACCAGTTCCTCTTTTTCGTGCATGCCCTCCTGTGGCGCCTGTGGTACTGCGTCGGGATCGGCATCCTCCTGACCCTGCAGTCCAAGGAGAAGATGATCACCAGGCATTTTGTCAAGTATGGCGATAACGCCCTGGAGGCATGGCGCCAGTGGAAGGGACTATATCACTTCAGCATGACGCTGAGCGTTGCCTCGTTCTGCGCCGTGTGCTGGAAGATGTACAGCCTCCCAGAGGACTGGGCACACGGCTGGGTCCTGTTGCGGCATGTCATCGGCAGCAGCCTGATTGCCCTCCAGATCTGGACCTTTGTCAGCGTCTACGACTCGCTCGGCGAGTTCGGCTGGTTCTACGGAGACTTCTTCTTCGACCACAAGGCCAAGCTGACCTACAAGTCCATCTATCGCTTCCTGAACAACCCAGAGCGGATCATCGGCCTGGCTGGCCTGTGGGGCGCTGCGCTCATATGCTGGAGCAGGTCCATCGCCCTCTTTGCCCTCTTGAGCCAGATCCTCACCATGTGCTTCATCGAGTACGTCGAGCGGCCGCACATGCACAAGGTGTACGGGTCCAGCAACATCCGGGAAGAGGCCGGCCTGACCAAGTTCATCAGGAAGTCTCTCCCGCCCCCCGTCAAGACGTGGTCGTCCAACGTGGACAAGGTCCTGGACGAGACCCGTAACTTTGTCGACGACGTGATCGAGACCGCCGGGCCCATGTTGGCCACGGGCGTGTCCAGCATCGTCCGCGACACCACGGCGCTGTTCAACACGTACCCGGCCAGGCTGACCATCACAAGGCTGTCCCCGCAGCTGGCCGGTTTCCACCCCAAGGACTACTCCATGGACATCGAGGGCACCTCAGCGACCTCCCCACTCAGTGAGAGAGCCACCGGGAAGGAGAGTCTGAATGCACGCGTGCCCAAGGATGTCAAGACGTGGGTCTTTGAGTACGGAGCCCCCATCAAGGTGAAGTGGACCGCACCTGCAAACCATGGCAAACAGGACTGGGTGGGACTGTACATGGTCACCGACAACCGCTCCAGAGAGGTCACCGAGGTCTCATCTCTGGGCCGCTGGATCCCTGCGTCGCCAGGCTTCTATGGGTCGAGCGACGGCATGGTGACCTCTGACGAGCCGGTCCCCGGCTCCAACCTCGTCCGCGGGGAGATGGTCTTCGAGGGGGACAAGCTCTGGTGGACCCAGGGCACCTTTGAGTTCCGCTATCACCACGACGGCACACACCACGTCATGTCCATCAGCGAGCCCTTCGAGGTGCGCATCCCCCGCTTCGACAACGAGGAGGACGAGCAGGCCATCGAGGCACACACCCAGGCCACATATGAGCAGGCCATCGCCGAGGCGCTGCTGCCCGTGGTGCGCAACTGCCTGGACCGCGACCCGGACATCGCGCCCAACACGGTGGACGAGCGCTTTGGCAGCCATGTCGAGCGAGACTCCAAGTACGCTAAGCGCGTCGTGTATGCGATCCGCAACATGTTTGGTATCGAGTTCGCCCCCGCCGTTGTGCCGGCGGACGGAAACGTGCGGCGGTTGGCCTGGCGGGTCTGCAACGCCAAACAGGTGCTTGTGAGTACTTTATCCAAATTGCCATTGAAAATAGACCTGTGGTTCTTTTGGTTTTTGGGGGGTTTTTTTTTGGTCTTATTTTGGCTGACTTTGATGCCCAAGGCTCCCTACTCCATGTCACACTCAAAGGGTCCCTCGACACCTACCATTGACAGATTCCCGGATGACCTCAAGGAGTGAGTGTATCTCTAAAAAAACAGAATGATTTGCGTGATTTCTGGTGACGTGAACATATCTACTTTCTACATGCGGACGTGCGCTTGTGCATATTGACAACAGAGTATGAGAAGCTTTCTTTTTTTTTTTTTTTTTTTGCCTCCGAGAAGGAGGGGGAAGAGGGGAGAAGAAAAAGCACGAGCGAGAACTTTGTGGTCTTGCGGGCATGGTTGGTGGTGAGGAGCGTATGGGGAGGATATACCACTTCTTTTTTTTTATATTTGTAAAAATTGGTGCGCGCGACTATTGGCGATACTCAAGAGTGAAGAAGAAAAAAAAGTGCCAATGAAGAAAGAAAAGAAGAAGAAAATAAAAGCATTGAGTAGATCCTTCTACTACAGCATATATACATTACACCACAATGAAAACATGTCTGTCCGAAACGGTCCATGTGGCCTCTTGCGCATGTTGATTGACACTATCATATTGTTTTCTTCTTTCGGGAACAACAACAGTTTCCCTCTTGTCTCTTGTCTCATTGGGGTATCATCATATAAGAAGTTGCAGGGCTGAAATGTCTCGTCGCAACAGTCTCTTCTCAAGCAGCCCCGCCGACCATCCTCTTGACCTTGTCAAGCAGCACATGGCTCTCCCGGCCAAGCTTGTGCTGACCATGCTGCTGCTGGTGCTGCTGTCTGCCACCGCCACGACCACCACGACCGCCACCGCCACCGCCACCGCCGCCGCGACTCGGTTTGATCCCCCGCGCCTTGAGCATGGCCCTCCGCGTCTTCTCCCTCTCGGCCACCTTGCGCGCGCGCTCCTCCTCGCGCCGTCTCTGTTCTGCCGCGCGGGCTTCTGCCTCGGCCTTTTTGCGCGAGCCTTCCTGGAGGGCTTTTTCGTAGTAGTCTGGGCGCCGGTAGTGGTGGTTGTTGTTGTTGTTGTTGTTGTTGTTTCTCTGCTGTTGCGGCTGTGGCTTCTCGCGGCGGGGTGGGGGCGGTGCGTTGCCGCTTTCGTTGTTGTTGTTGTTGTTGTTGTTGTTGTTGTTGTTGTCTGGTCTTGAGTTCGCTGCTTGGTGGTCTTGTTGTTCGTCGAGAAGAGCCTGGCGCTCGGGGTGGATCTGGGGTTCGGCTTCTTGGTGGTGAGTGTTGTTGTTGTCGTCGTCGTCGTCGTCGTCGTCGTGGTTTTGGTGTTGTTCTTGTGACGATGCCTTTTCGTTCTGCTTTTCTTGCTGCTGCTGCACCTCTGCCTTCACCTTCCTGTAGGCCTTCTTGATCTTGGCCTTGTGGATGAGGTCTTCCTTGATCTTTGTGTTTTTCCTCCGCCAGGCGCCGTCTGGGAGGTTCTCGGGCCCGACGCGGAAACCCTTTCTTTTCTTGGGCTCTGGGTTGGGGTTGGTGGAGGAGGAGGGGTCGAGGTCTTCTTGGTGGGGGCGTTTGGGTGCCATTGTGAGGATTGTGATGTTGTTGTTGTTGTTGTTGTGATTGTTTGTTGTAGTTGGTAGTCGTCTCAATCGTACTGGGGGGGGGGGGTGTTGAGGAACTGTGTTGTGACCCCTCCCTCTCTCTCCAAAAAAGTTCAGTCTTTTGTTCGATAAGAAATGCAGCTTATCGGTGCTGGTGGTACATGCATAGTACTGTGCATGCAGTGGAACCTTGATGGACAGAGAGCCTGAACCCTGGGGACTATTTTTTCTCCCGATGGATTTTTTATTTTTTTATTTATATTTTATTTTCTTTTCTTTTCGCTCTTGGACGCGAGTTTGAGAGAATGGGTTCGCTCGCTGCCTCGGCTCCAAGCCAGGCAAACTTTGGGCCGATCCGAGTCGGGTATATTCGGCCAAGTCGGATTAAGAGCTCTAAATAGCGCATTCATACCCTGGCGGGTGAATCTTTTTAGCGGCTGGCAACAGAAGCCCCAAGGCCCAAAGGGTTGCTCCACAGCCGAGTCTCAGGCTTTTTGGGTGGGCGGGCGGAAAGATAGTAGCAGCAAAAGGCAGAGAGAAGAAGAGATAGCTTCCACATCTTTATCCTCGCCTCCCACACCACCAAGAACACCGCCGTCTACTTGTTCACTCCCCACAAACCACCTCCCCCCCCCTCTCTCTCTCTTTTCTCTGTCCCTCCCTTAACGACGACAGATTCCTACCTCCCCCCACCCAGCATCTGTTTTCCAGTTTAATACAAAATCACTGCTCTGCTTCAAGATGCTGGCCGTTCGGTTCATCGCTGGCCCCGCGAGGCGCCAGCTCGTCAGTGCAGCTCCCCGCGCCGCGACCCCGTTCGCCCTCGCCCAGACACAGCGCCAGACCAGGAGGTGGGCGTCGGACGACTCCAAGGTGGCCAAGTACAACGGCGTCAAGGACAGCAATGGCAACTTCCCCGTGTCCCTGATCGAGGGTGACGGTATCGGCCCAGAGATCTCGCAGGCCGTCAAGGACATCTTTGCCGCGGCCAAGGCGCCCGTGTCGTGGGAGCCCGTCGATGTCACCCCGATCCTTAAGGACGGGCGCACCGCGATCCCCGACTCGGCCATCGAGAGCATCGAGCGCAACAAGGTCGCGCTCAAGGGGCCCCTGGCCACGCCCGTCGGCAAGGGCCACGTCTCGCTCAACCTGACCCTCCGCCGCACCTTCAACCTGTTCGCCAACCTGCGGCCCTGCCGCTCCGTCGCCGGCTACAAGACCCCCTACGACGGCGTCGACACCGTCCTGATCCGCGAGAACACAGAGGGCGAGTACTCGGGCATTGAGCACACCGTGGTGGACGGCGTCGTGCAGAGCATCAAGCTCATCACCCGCGAGGCCTCGGAGCGCGTCCTGCGCTTCGCCTTCCAGCACGCCCAGGAGATCGGCCGCAACAAGGTGCGCGTCGTGCACAAGGCCACCATCATGAAGCTGTCGGACGGCCTGTTCCTGTCGACCGCCCACGACGTGGCCAAGGAGTTCCCCGGCATCGAGCTCGACTCGGAGCTGCTCGACAACACCTGCCTCAAGATGACCACCGACCCTCTCCCTTACAACGACAAGGTCCTGGTCATGCCCAACCTGTACGGCGACATCCTGTCCGACATGTGCGCCGGCCTGATCGGCGGCCTGGGCCTGACCCCCTCGGGCAACATCGGCGACGAGTGCTCCATCTTCGAGGCCGTCCACGGCTCCGCCCCCGACATCGCCGGCAAGGGCCTCGCCAACCCCACCGCCCTCCTCCTGTCCTCCATGATGATGCTGCGCCACATGGGCCTGGGCGACTACGCCGACCGCATCGAGAAGGCCGCCTTTGCCACCCTGGCTGAGGGCAAGACCCTGACCGGTGACCTGGGCGGCAAGGCCAAGACGCACGAGTTCGCCGGTGCCATCATCGAGAAGCTGTAGAGCGGTTGTTCTTTTTTATTTTAAAAAAAATAAAACGACGATGAGGAGAAGAAGAAGTAGAAGAAGCAGGAGGAGGACGATGACGGCGACAATTACACCCCCTTCACGACGCGAGCGACACTAGAAACCGACAGAACCCAAGGCACTACTAGAAAAATCTATACGGCGACCACCCCTCTGGTACTATTCTCTATTACTATGATCATGAGGAGGTCCGGCCGAGGCGGAGGAAGGGCTTGGAGTGTAGGAAACAGATGGCTGGTTCTAGGGGAAAGGTTGGGGGGGGCAGGGTTGGCACTTTTCTTTGGTGAATAGAAGGGTGGAAACCCCCCCCCCCCCAAAAAAAAACATACACACGCATGCAGCATCTTTCGGCGCCTCGTCAATGGTGGTGGTCTTCTTTGTTCATAAGAAGGGGGGGAACAAGAGGATGTGGGAAGGATATACCTCACGGTTCGATTTCTTTTCGAGGGGGTGGGCGGCGATGGAGAAGAATGGGCAGACTGAATGAGGGAACTAACTGTAGACTGTACATTATGTAGTTCTACAAACGCATTAAGATTTTTTGAAAACATTTATTGGCTGCATGTTTCTGTCCGCCTCTATCTTTGGGTACCCTTCTTCTTCTCATTCTCTGTTCATCTATTGCTGCTATCCCCCCCCCCCCTCTCAGCCCTTGTCTTCTTGAGGAACATGAAACATTGAAATATGTTGCGTGCATAGTAAATAAGCATCCTGCTTCTCTGAAAAAAGACTGGAACGAACGTCATGACTGATATGCAGTCTTGAGTTGGGCCCTGGACGCAGGGAGTGATTGGACCTCGTCATGCAAAAAAAGAAAAGAGAGGAAAGGAAAAAAAAAGGGACGATTGGAAGAGAGAGCTTTGGGGGGGGGTCCCTTGTCCAGCAGGCCTGACGATGATGGGGCCAGGAAGGGAGATGGGACAGATAAGTACTATATTCTTACTTTATAATGATAAGTATAGTATTTAGTTGGTACTAATAAGAGTGAACTGAGAAAGGAATCAATGCTGTGTGTGTGCAGTACGAGTTTTATTTTATGTAGCATGTATTTAGCATTTATTTGTCCCGATTTTTTATTTATTTCGTAAAAAAAAGGTTGGTGGTACACAGTAAAGTGATGTTACAGTGACCAGGATTCATGCATCCCATCCATGTATCCCTCCTCCGCTTCCGGCGGGCCATTACATACAGTGAAATCATGGGTCTGCTCAGCTCTTTCCCTCTCTCTTACGACTCGAATAAAACGGCAGCTGCGTTGGTATTGATCACTCATAAAACTTGACTCACACCTTCTTGTTTTAAAAAGAAGCATAGCTCACTTGACGATTTCTGCCTTGCCCTGACTTTCAACTCTTTGCATTCATTCTACTGGCCACCCTTTCTCTCTCGTGCCATCTCATGCCGTAAACTTTGGCGTTCGTTTGGAGGCTCTGGCTGGGAGCTGCAGACTTGCCCCCCCCCCCCCTGTGTGATGATGTTATTATTGAACGAGCGCATGACGACAACTCCCTGTCCCAGCACTATCGACGAGTACATACTTTAGCCTCAACCACAACCCGAGACAGACCACCAACGGCCGGCACGACAACGACCACCACCATCACTCCTCTCGTGCGACATAATCCATACAGATCCTCTCACAGGATCCCATAGCTTACCTTCCCTCAAACCTCTTACTTTCTCACCCAGGATCCCTCCCAAAAAGGCAACATTCTCTCACAGTTTGGTCAGAGACAGGAGCTCCGTTGGATTCGCAACCCAGCACGGACAACTCTATATTCTATCTTGTCGTCTGACCTATTTATTATCTTTTTGCCCTTCTCATTGTACCACCAACCCTTCCCCACCAAGCAGCAGCCTGCGGACCCGAGGAGCCGACGCTGCTGCCGCCCTTTGTCCCCTGCGGCGGTTTGCAGCAGGCAGGCTGTGTGGTTGGTCTCTGGATGACCACCCAGCCCGATACGACGACCACTTCCTTTCGGTAGAGAGAAAGAAAAGAAAAGAAAAGAAACAAGGGAAGGGGAATTACACCGAAAGTGTGTTCATGAAAAGACAGACAGGGGGAAAACAAGATATCCCCTCGTGATAGCCCACCCGCGGTCTTGAAAAAGGACCTTGGGTGGTCAAACCCCCCCTTCTTCCTACCCCTCTTCTTTCACAACCACTGTCCCACATTCTTGTCCGGACCTGGGCCTCTGTCTTTCTACGACTCTGAACTGGTGGTTGTCTCTTTTCTCTGCTTTTGCATCACTCTAGCAGGCAACGAGGATGCCCTTCTTTCGAGAGAGTTATGACGACGATGACGTCCGTCCGCCGCCGGCTACCGAAGCCGAGATCGTCTCCCGACCACTTCCGATCCACGGCCTGCGTCACTCGAGGAGACAGGCTCCTACCTCTGAACAGTTGGGCCGCGGGCTTTCTGAGGAGAGCATACGAACCGAGTTCTGTGAGGGCCCGCTGCCAGACGACCTCGAGATCATCAAGACGAGCCATCCGGAGCCGGAGCGCTGTGTCACCGCGGCCACTTCAGATAGGGCGGAGTTGATAGAGAGGCTCAAGAGGGGAGAGAGCCCTACCTGGGTGCCTACTCGAAAGGTATGGTCTTTTATGTGTGTGGACTACGCTGGGATTACTAACCGGGTCTTGTAGCTCGACTCTTACCTCTCTCGAGATGGATCACGCGACCACTCGCCCAGCCCTCGCCCGAGGTCGAGAGGCTCCCCAGGGCTCCTCACTTCTTCGATGACCGAGGACAAGACGGATACCGAGCAGGCACAAGAGACGGATCGGGCAGACAGGATGCAGCAAGGCCTGGACATAGAGCGGCCCAGGTCTGCTCTACATAGCGGCGACTTTACACAACACACGTCTACACCGCGGTACGATGAAGCAGGGAAGCAGGGCAGGCGAGAGGGGCAGCAGCAGGAGGAGGCCAGGGAGGGGGAAGGGGAGGCGTGTATTCCAGATAGGCACTCTGCATGGTTTGCCACATCACCACCGAGAGACTTCACGTCGTTCAGGTTCGAGGGCCGGACCCCCTTCCCAGACCTGCCCCCATCCTCGGCAGGGTACAGATCCTCGCCGCCATCGCTCTCCTCGTCGCTGTCGTCCAGTTTTGTCTTCAAACACCCCACCAGCCCCCTCGTCCAGTCTGAGAGCAACGATGACCTCAGCATACACGCCATGGAGCTGGACCCCAGCACGCCGAGCAGGATGCCCCGGAGGCAGACCCTGCACACGTTCCACTCGCCCCAAAACATACCCATCACGGCACAGAGGCTGCCGACGGTGCGCCGAGAGACCACCTTTCCCTACCAGGCCCACCAGCCGAGGAAGTCTCTCACATCTGTGCCCACGGCCGGGCGGTTCACGGCCACGTCCTTGTCGCCCCAGAAGATCTCCCCTTACGCGGTTTCCAGGAGGCCCTCTGTGGCCCTCGACTCGTCGTCCCCCCTGCAGCGGACCTCCATGGTAGGCTCGTACGAGGAGAGCATCCTGCGGGGCAGGATGTCCACCTCGCCCTCTAAGCCGCTGGACTTCCTCGCCCAGATCGGCGTGCTGGGGCTGGGCAATTGTAAGAGCAGCCTCCGCTGCCCGGCCCATGTCACCCTGCCCTTCCCTGCCGTCTTCTACAGCTACGCCAGCACCCCTCACGGCCGCTCTAAGAGCGACGACGGGCCTAGTCCGTACGTGGGGTCCATCGATCTGGAGAACGGCCTGCCCAGCAACCTAGAAGGCTCGAGGGCGCGGCACAGGTCTGGGCAGAGGGAGAGGGGCGCCGCTGCCGCCGGTGGCCGCCGGTCTAGGGCCGGTAGCGTCGGGCCGGATGTTGAGATGGGTGGTGTGGAGGATAGTACCAGCCAGCGAATACAGGACTCGCGCGAGGTGGCCAAGAAACGTCGGCGGGCCGGCTCGTCCTCACCCAGGGCCCCGCCCGGCGGCAGCTACCGCATCCCCGAGAAGGGCCAGATCCAGATCATCATCAAGAACCAGAACAAGACCGCCGTCAAGCTCTTCCTCGTGCCGTACGATCTCGCCGGCATGGAGGCCGGCACTAAGACGTTTATACGCCAGCGAGCCTATGTCGGCGGTCCTATAGCCGCCGACAAAACCGAAATGATGACGACCACTACCGCCGCTACTACCACCACGACGATCGATGCCGCCGAGGAGAAAGAGGAGAAGCATGTCCTGCGGTACCTCGTCCACCTGCACATCTGCTGCCCCGCCAAGGGCAGGTTCTATCTGTACAAGTCCGTCCGCGTCGTCTTCGCCAACCGCGTGCCAGACGGCAAGGAGAGGCTTCGCAACGAGATTACCCTCCCTGAGCCGCGCTTCACGCCGTACAAGGCCACCCGCGTCATGCAACAGCACCTACACCTGCACCCTCACACGAGGCTAGCACCGTCATCGTCGTTACACCAGGACTCGTCAGGGCCCGGGTTCTCGTTTGGGCAGGTCGACAGTGGGCGTGTGCTATCAGACCTACCGGCCTTCGAGCCCAGGAGAAGGGCCGCGAGCGTACAGGACCACGGGGCGACAGCGACGGCAGCAGTGCTGCCATCAGCTCCTGCGCCGTCTGTGGCCGGATTCGTCCCGCTAAGTTTCTCTAAGAAGGGTGAGGTCGGGCTTGTCAACGGTGCCGCGTCTGGGTCGGGGGGGATTGGTGCTGCGGTGAGCGGCAGTGTTGCAGCGGCAGAGTCTCTGTTGTCGATGCGGCTGCGGTCGCTGGGGATGCAGGGCGCCTGTCGGGGGGAGATGGACACGGAAGAAGGGGGCGGTGGATGACGGACGATCATAATCTTGTGAAGTGATGAGGGTATCAACATGATCTGATTGGGGGAGGGAGCGTAAACACCAGGAGGTAAGCACCAGGAAGGACGGATCACGGAGGAGGAGAGGCAATTCTTTCATGTATATATAAGCGTTGGCCTAGGAACAACTGTAGAATAATTAACTTCTCACAGACGGGAAAAGGTAGGATCTCTTGTATGTGTGCGCAAGATACCTACAATGAAATCAATGAATCATCAAAGAGTCTATCAAATTATGGGCACTGGTGTGCGGCCTGAGTTCCTGGTAGCCTTTCCTTACGTATTCTTTTTCCCTTGTGTTGTCTCTTGCTGCCTCTGCTTATGTTCTATATTCTATAGTATTATCCTTGTTTTCCTTTCCCTTTCCACAGGTGATCACTGTCTCTCTTAGGTGATTATATTTAGACGATAACTCTCGCCGGATTTGTGGAACTTGAATGCCTCCAAATACGTTCCGGGATGAGTTTTGAAGGAGTATTGTTTGAAATATAGACTGTATCTTCCCAACGGGGGATAAACATCAAGTGCTTCCTTTTCTTAAAACCTACCGCGCGCCTAGTAGAGAAGTAATGATACTTTAGCTTTGAAGAAGTCTGAACAGAGTCAATAGGCTCAACAGGCTTCATTCAGCTGGATAATCAATCTCGCCGTAATAAGTCGATAATGGAATTTTTTGTGGAATCTGGCCGGACTTTAATACACCTGTGCCCCAGCCCATGCCATCTGCACAGCTGCCATGTGGCCGCCCCCCCCCCCCCAAGTCCACATCCCTGGCCACGTTGGACAATGGATGAGAATCCTTCGAACGGCAATAAACATCGGGAGAGAGGAGCTGCCACGGGCGGTTTCGAGATATATTCCTCCTCAGGCTCGGAATCCGTGGGAAAAATCGTGTGTGCTAAGTAGACAGAAACGGAGAGAATGATGCAGTGTGGCCTCTGGTCTACTAACATGTACATATATACATATATATATTGATACACACACACACATCATACAGGAAAAGACAGCAAGCGCCCGTTTCATGAAAGAAAAGACGGTGTTACGTGGGCTCGGAACCACCGTTCAGGCAATTATAAATCGCCAGGCTGTATCTCGGAACACGGGCGGTATCGGTTGCCATGAGTATCAATGAACCAAGGGAATATTTGCCCGTCCGACTCCTTTTTCTGTCTCCAAGCTTTTTTTTTTTTCTTGGGGGGGGGGGGAGGGGGGTTCGTCGCAGCCCCCAACGGCCGTATCCAGCTTCGTCCCAGAAGAGAACCGGGGTGGATCAGGTCTGCGGGTGTTTGGGCGCCGTGGCGGCCCCCCCTCCCAATGGGCGAGTGGTTGGGAGCCGCCGTAATCCTGGTATGAAGGATGGCTTGATGCTGTCGACTTGACGGACCTTTCCGTATTGAGTACCAACGTTGTTTGATCCACTGCGCAGCCAAGTAGGGTGCGGCGCAGGGTCGACGGCAGTTCTGGAAGAAAGAGAGAGAGAGAGAGAGAGAAAAGAAAGGGTCTGCGATGGTCTTGAACACTCCATAGTGTGTGTGTGTGTGTGTGTGCTTAATGAATACCATCAATTTACCGCCGACGCTTCACAATCGTCCAGGAGACAGACACCTACGAAGGAGGGAAACGAGGCTCGCTGGTGGCTTGTTGATCGGCAGGTTCGCCCGCGCGGAACATGCATGAGAAGGCTGCGCACCCCTGCCTGCTCTGCTGCTTCGCGAGATTTGACATATGCGTTCGGAGTGCATGTAGGAGCCGGACGAGGGATCTGTAACCTCCTATCTGCCCTTCTTAACACCCTTCCTCAGCACGCGGCCCTGCCCAAATTCCTCTTTGCACAACAACCCCCCCACCGGGAAACATCTGATACCCCCATGGTGACATCCATTACACAGGTCCCGCCTCCCTCTCCCCCCCCCCGGTCGTGGTCGCCTTTCTCCTCTCTGGCCTACCTCTTCCTCTCCCGCCTGTTCTGCCCTTTTTTTTTTTCTTCTCTGTAAAAACTTTTAGTCTTATTTTTTAACCCCTTCCCTACCGAGCAACAGGTGCAAAGAGCTCGGCCAGTTTGCATAATAAACCGCTGGTTAATAGTCGGCATATGCTGTACTTGCTCTCACGATGACCACAACCACAACCAGTCCGGCGGCTCTGACCGATCGGCCGCGTACCATCCTCGGGTCCTTGACAACAACCTTCACCCCACCGGCGTCGTGTGCCTACAACGCCTGGGTCGGCAACCTGAACAACCCATATACAGCATGGCAGGGTATGGAATGTATGAATGGCGAGGTCAATGAAAGTAAGCTGGCAGAAAAACAACATCTCTGATGCTGTACACACACACACACACACACACCCCTTCATGCTCTGCTCCCATCTTCCAGTCCTGGGTTCTCTTGCTGATCATCTGCCTCTTTCACTTTGTCTTCTTTCTTGCTAGTGGTGCCCGCAGAGACATGTTGGCCGGCCACGACACAAGGCGCAGTTTACCCGGCATTAAGATTCAGCGGTTGGGGATTCTACTCACCGGGCCTGGTGTGCCCGTCGGGATACTATAGTGCCTGCACAGCGACGGCCACTGGGGCAGCGGACTGGAATGTCCAGTTCTCTATGTTGTCAGGCGAGACCGGTACGTGGAAGAGCAGCAGGTGGGCCTCTGGCTGGGCTCTCTGCCTCGTCAATTCTGAAGAATGAACTGTCGGTTTGCTGACCAACGTCTTTTGCTATCTATTATAGCGGTTGGATGTTGTCCTACGTATGTGTTATATGCCCGGTTCCGACATGGACTCGTTCTGTCTGCTATCCTTTTTTGAACACTTTCTAACTCTCGGTTTTCTTGAAAACCAAATTTCATATAGTGGCTTTGATTGTTACAACCCCATCTCGGGTGACTTTCCCGGTCAGACCTGCACACAAACGTTCTCCGCAACCAGTCTCACCACGGCACTATGCAGCTTCGACGGCGTCGGCTTGGGTGGCTCCATGATACCAGGACTGGGCACCTATCCATTAACGTGGACCCAGACGACCACGACATCCTCTGCCCTCACCACAGAGACTGCCACCATCACAGCCCTGATCGTATCAGCACCCATGATCCAGATCAACTGGCAGGCCTCCGACAGAGCCGTCCAGACCGGATCGTCTGTTGGTAGTGGTGCAAGCAGCAGTAGCAGCAAGTCGAACCCGACCTCAACATCGACCAGCACCGCCTCTGCTGGCGGAGTTACCACCGGCACGCTCGTAGGCGCCATCGTCGGCACCGCAGCAGCCGTCGGGCTCATCGCCGCCGCCGCCTTCTTTATCTGGCGCCGCAAGAGACAGCAGGGGATGTCGAACAGCAACGTCGCCGAGACAGCCCAGCTGGCGGAGCTGCACCCGTCGCCAGGGGACGGCTCCGACGGGGCGCCGCCGTATGACCAGAAACCGGGGGCGTATCGGCCTGCGGCGGCAGGGTGGACGGAGCTGGACAGCTCGAACGGGGCATATGAGCTTCCTCATGACAATTATCATGCCTCGCCGACGCTGGTGGCTGTGTCTCCGGCCTACTCGAGGACTTGAAGAAGAAGAAGAAGAAGAAGAAGAAGAAGAGGCGACAACGGCACCCGACCGACCTGTTGCACATTTGAAATCTTACGACTATCGGGGAATTCACTTCTGGGCGTCGTGACGCTGGATCTGGGCAAGCTTTAGAACCGTGGCTGGGCTGCGGGTGGATCTACTTTTATTAAATTACCAGAAGTTTGTCTACAGTGTAAGGGGTGAATTGCTCATAGTTCCCCTGCCCAGACAACTGAGGAGCAAACTTGATTTCATGCCTGTATTTGCCATGGACATGGATGGAAAGCTGTGCTTTTGGTCAAACATGGAAGGAGCTTAATATGCAGTCGGACGAGCTGATGGACAATAAACATAACGCAGGCTGTTCATTTTGATACATAGATGTTACATAATGAATCTGACCATATAGTTCAACATGAGATATTGATGTGCCAGCCCATCGACTGGACATTGAGGGATTCCCGAGGTTGTCTAAAAGTGTTTGAAGGATGAAGGAGCGGGTGTAGTGAGTGATTACTTGCTGAACACAAAGAAACAAGTCACTTATCATTGAACTGGTTTCAGGAATTGGTCTCATCAACCCCGGAATTTGTCTCTGATATCTCTATGTGAGACATGTTGATCAAAAGGTGTGACAAACACTCTGGAACATATATTTATTGCATGATTACTGGTGATGCATATGTAAAATGGCCTATCGTTTACGGAAATGCAGTATTGATGAAATGATGAAAAAACAGAGGAGAAGGAGGCTGCATGTACCTTCACGATAATAACTATAGAACCAGCATTTGCCTTCTCATTTTTTTTTCTGGTTTGGACCCTCTAGCAGCGTTTTGGTCGCCAGTCACAGTAATTAAGAACACCTCTTGGAAGAACAACTTTCAAAGGGAGCACAAGGGGGACATCTCAACGCAAACACTCCCCACCCTCCTCCAGCTGAGCTCTGTGGGCAGGATTGATATGCTGGTATTCACTGTTAGTGTGTGTGGACACCTGGAAAGGAATGCACCTCATCTGTAACGAATGAAGGCCAATGCTCACAGTACACCTCGCTTCCCCCCTCTTCACACAGAGATATGATGAGTCCCCTTTGCACCTGCGATTATGGGCACTGGACCAGCCGATGCTCTTGGACTTTTGACAGACACCCTTGTACTTGAGCCTGTCAGAGGCAACCATGGCATCGTTACTGCAATGCTTCTGGAGATGTAGTCATTGTGCCTCCGTAAACAGCAGACAGCAAAGGGTTGGAATGGTAAGAATATATATCGGTTAAAATGTGATTGCCTGGAAACAATCGGATCGTCGGACACGGCAGTGAGAAGTTTGCAAGGAGGTCAGGGGAAAACCAAAAGGTCGGAACGCCAGGTGCATTTTAAGTAATGAACTACGTAAGTACTCGCTTAGCATGTGACAACAACCAGAAAATCAGCGTGGTTGGCCTGCAAGCAAAGTGCGAGAGGCCAGCTGCAGGTGAGGCAGAGGGCAAACACTCGACAGCAAACCACCAAACACACGATAGTAACACAGCGCGGATGGATAGGCCTGGCCCGGCTAGCTTTACGGCCGGAAGCAGATGGGCCGCGATTGAATCATGTTTTGGGAGTGCTGAAGTGATAAGGAAAGAAAGAAAATAATCCGTAGACATAGCAAAGTCCTTGCCATATGGCTGGATGAAACACCTGTGGACTATTAGCAAAAGTCACGCGAGTTGTCATATCAACCTCAAGAAGCGAGGTCAACATTGACAATAGACCATTGTGAAAACAAGCACGTGTTCAGTCATTGGGGAGATTACTTGTTCAACAGTCAGAACGATCAGTCTTATGTTCGCTGTCTAGACTCTATAAAAATATATATACAGTTCTTTGCCCAGTAGCATCTGCTAGGGCCAGGATAATGCCCAACACACACATGATGCTTGAGCAGTAGCCTTCGCAAGTCAAAATCGAAGATGCTTGACCTCATGCTGCCGTCCCATGAACATCGGGGGCTCCCTGATCCAGGGATGCGCGGCCCGGACCATTGCCCTAAATACCGAAGCTCCGGAACGGCCGTCCACGAAAATATAGGGATAAAAAAAAGCCTTAAAACTTTCCATTCTTAATGCAACGCTGTGTCGGTGATCGTCTCAAGGGAATTCGTGTAGGCTAACACGCCAGCACAAGGAAAGTGGGCGGCCATGATCGTGATTGTAGGGTGAGGATATATAATTTTGTGTAGGAGGAGGCGGCGACGTTCATCTTCCGTTACCTCCGAGGAGCCTTTGTTGAAGAACCACTAGACTGACTCGGAGGTGGCGGCAGTGACGTTCAGGTTCGTCCCCCGTTCACTGCGAGCCCGAGGTCGAGTCAGAGCTGACGGAATCCGTAGAGCTGGACCGGGCAGGCTTTGTGCGCTCACTGTTCCAATGCTCCTGTTAGCGGACCGTGGGAAGACAGGGAGGTGAGATGGTTGTTATTGTTGTTCTGCAGAACTTACTATGTGGACCGATCAGCAAACATCTGGCACTCGTAGCTCGCGCCACCAGTCTTGATGCGGAACTTCAGAGGTCTGGTCTCGAGGACGGTCTTGATGTCCTTCTGGCCGGGAGTAGATGAGGCAGTAGTGCTGGCGGATGATCCGGACATTTTGGAAATTTATTGAGAGGAAAGAACCCCAAAGTTAAAGAGTAGAGACAGCGAGATTGCAGAGAGCTGGCGAATACTGATTTTATAGTGCAGAGGCGAGAAAAGAGAGTCACGAAATAAGCCAGGTGCAATCTGAGTGAAGGCAACTTGGGGATCAACACCAGATATTTATATATTCCACCCACGACCTACATTAGTACATTCTGATTAGTGACCACGGAACGGAGAATTGGAACACAGTGACCGAAGACCGAGTTTTATCGCGAAATGTATGTGTAACTGCGTGATTTTGATGCCGCCCTTGGATCGTCAGTCCGTAAAAAATGACCCGACGTTGGCTCATCCCCACATCGTAGATGCATCTGAGATTGATGATGAAGCAATGGTATTACCAAACGCCTCATCTTACTGGGGGGAAACCCGCTTCTCAGCCGCGGCTCGTTTATCGGCGCTCTCGGGAGCACCAGTCCCCTGACCCAGGATCCAGGGACTTGGAAAGATTGGGGACCTACCATAGTACAACACAGTACCGCGGAGTTTACTTACTCACGAGTCGCCGACTCGCAGCCGATGATGAATGACTGGAGGGCGGGTTCTGTGGAGAACTTTCATCATCGGGTGGCCCTTGCTAACTAATTCTTTCTCTTCCTGACGAACATGTCTCAGCTTTCTTGTACACCTGTCACACACGAGGGGATTCAGATTGGCAAAAGAGGCGGTAAAAGATGAGGCAAAAGGAATCATAGGCCCTTGCTTGTCCAACGTTTGTGAGCCTGGGCGATCCGTGTGACCTGGCAAGGCTGAAGGTTGCCCCATATCGTTCGAGCTAATTAAGCACTGGACTTTGGCGGCTCGTTCCCACTGCACATCGCATATCTTCTACAGGGGTTCGTGGCGGCTTCTAGAAGGCGAATGCGTGAAGAGAAGAATAAAAATAAAGAAGAAAAAAAATCCCACTTTGGGGATCTGTGCAGAGCAGAGCCCGCAAGACGGGTTTTCCTTGGCCGCCCAGACTTATCCCACGCTTTTGATAATCAAGTAGATAGCAAAAGACAGCCACCGGGCACGCCGACAAAACTTCTTTGGTCCCCTTCATGCTATTGTAAAGGCCTGGGGCGCTTGAAAAGCTGGTACAGCTATTAGACGCCGCTCTCATCGTTCATGCGCGCTGCCGTTCAGTTCTCGCTGAATCATGAAAAACTCCACTCAAGGTCTGATCCGTCGACTAAAGCCCGCGATAAGCGATGTGACCGCTGTCGGTGAAACAGGTTTGTTGTTTTTATCCTTTCCTCTCGACCGCCGCATGTTGATCTCGTGACATGAGCTGGGATGGACCCTCTTTCAGCCTCACGCCCTGTTCTCTTCAGCGGCCATGATTTGACCATCAGTAAAGCCCTATTCTCGTCATCCGCTGGAGTGGCGGGGAAGGTTCATTTCCACCCCGCGTTGCCCCAGAGCGTCTCACGGAGAGTGTTGTATTTCCCCAGGACTATGCGCGCAGTGGGCTCACCTCGGCGCTCAAGGGCCAGTTCATGGCTGATTGTGATATTCATGAGCTCCAAGGTAGTTATGTAATACAAGATGTAATAATCCTACAAGACCTGAGTAATTGGCTGGCAATAATATGTGCAAACTGCATTTACCCGACTCGGCAAGATGCTTGACCAGCCGCTTGGGAGCCATTCCTATTGATGATGCGACACAAGAGGGCTGGAGTAGAAGAACCGACAAGAACAGGGAAGAGGAAAGAAGAGGAAAGAAGAGGAAAGAGACAAAAAAGAAAGCAAAACATACAACACCGGGTATTCGCTAATGGTCACCCACTTAACTACTAATCCGGCGGTTAGTAACTTATTTAGGGGAGAGCAGACGGGATCCCAAGTTTTCCACTACCTATGGTCGTATGTGCTAGAGCTTGCAAAATGCAACATTATAATGCTAGGTCATATTACTTTCGGTGAGTGTAATTACAACATCTCATTCCTATCGTCTTATGCAGTTAGACAGACCATTCATTGGCTGGTTCTGTTATAACCCATGACAATCCGAGCAACAACAAAGACAGAAGAAGACATTCCCAATTCCCAGGCAATTTCGAAGATACCGTCCTGTTCACAAATCATACGCAGCCTCGGCGCGACTGTCTCTTGACTTTGGAGTATTGTCTCTCAGTTCATACTGTCTGCGTCACTCACGAGGATGGGTCAGCAGCGCAAGAAGCCCAAAGTGGAATCGCTGATTACCCTTATAATTCTCACATTCTAGCTCATTGTGATGTGTGAGGCGATTACCTTCTGTTGTCCTGGGTTCTCCGAGCTTGTCTTCTTGATCATCCATCCTCAAGGACGCTAGACTCCTAAAACAGTGTATGATGACTGGCGACTGCTTCTAAGTAATCACAGGGCTTAATTATTCAAGTCATCTTTGCCAAATCTCTACCCCCTCTCAACTGCATATAAACATGTATAAAGGGCAAGACTCTTTCAAGACTGCCCCTAATCTCGCCTGATCTCGCATGACGGATTACTTCCTCTTCACTTTGCCTGATCACACTTGGCGGTATCGTAACGGGATTCCTTTTGTGTGAGTGCTCTCCTTTTCCCAAGAGGGACATCACGAAGGAACTAGTAAATCTGGCCTCACGAATAGTTTCCAACATCCTGACGCTCGGCCCCATAGCCTAATATGTTTAGCGGAGCTGCGTCGTAATTGCAGCCAGTCTTAGATGGACTTGAACAGTTGACAGATTTTCTACGACCGCTAGACTAATATCTTAGTGATCACAGACAGGTTGGTGGGATAACCTCCCTAAGCCCTAGCCAGGTTCAACTTTCGCTTCAGTTCAAGGTCTTGGACCAGGGCGAGCAACGGTCAAGAAGAGAAACAGGAAACGATCCAAAATCTCATCAAAGAGGGTGGCGGTTTTCCAACTGACCGCAGCTTGGGGTCTCGTCCGCACATTACTTTCGTCTTGTTATTCAGATGGCGAACCACTCTCCTATATGTCAGCCTAGCTAGAATCTTTGTTCGTGACCTCGGGAATTCATCCGAGTACCCGAATCGTCTGCCTAGATGCGCCCCTCCCCCCCCTCTCCATGGGCCTTGTATTCCTTCCACGTGCTATTAAATGCGTAAGCAGCCCTATGCAAGGGGCCACATGCGTCACCAAGTTGATAAACTACCTTAGTCCGACATCCGGGCTCACATCCGTAGCGGCCGGAGCACCTTCGAACTGGAAGGGGGGCTGTCATTTGGTTAAGACCCTCATCTGACCACCCAGAACTTGGGGATTTATTCGAGCTGGGATTGGAGGAGCCCTTTGGCACTTCTACTAACTTGTTCTGATATTTGGACCAGACCTAGCACATAGAGAGTCCGAGAATGCGAGATCCGAGAGCCTCAGCCTTGTTCCAGTGGAGACGGAGAATCTTCGAGCACAGGGAGTATCAAGCAGTCTACCGCAAGGTCACCAAGTAACTGAAATGATAGCAAGGCACGTTTACACTTTGCAAAAGATGCGATAATAGATGCTTGTATCAGAGATCTTACATAACTTCCATTTTATCGAAAGAGATGACAGCCATGTCGGAGAGTTAATAGGTGTGGCTTCCGCCTGGTATCACCGGATAATCTTGTGAAAAAATATATGGTACAGCCAGCATCGGGATAGAGAAGGTCGCCTTCTCCCCCCCAAATCGGGATGCCCTTGACTCTCGGGGCAACGTTACGGAAGAGGGAATCTCAGTTCATGAGTTCACCGGTCTTCCACAGAAGTGCTGACTGTGCTTGCTATCACGAGTTGGAATGAGAAGGGCCAGAACGGCCGGGGCATGCCAAACTTTCCCATCTAGGCACTTAAGCCAGAATGGTGATCAGCCACAAAGCAATAAATGGGATAGACGAGATGAGATCGAGAGATCATGTTGCAAGCCAGGCTTGAGACAGGACTCCGGGTTACCCGAGATCTTACACAAGGGTGTCACTCAACTTTCGCTAGACCTTACTGTGACGAGTCCTGAGGGCCTTGCTAAAGACAAATTATAAAAGGGAGGCGAAGTCGAGGCTTCCATGTCATGAATTCACTTGAACATTGCAACCAAAATCCAGAAAAGCATCTTCAAAATTTAATCAGCCAATCGATCATTTTCAATATGTTTTCTTACAACAAAGTCTTTGTGCTGTTGACGGCTGTCTCCACGTAAGGTCTCACAACTTAGAAGATTACAAGACTTCCTTTCTTTTTGTACAATAATCTGGAATTATATCCACATGGTGCTAACTCTTCATCCTGTAGAGCCTTCGCTGTCCCCCACGTCACCAGCCTCCCAGGCGACCAGAAGTGCTCACCGACCGTCACGTTGGTTACCTCCTCATTGCTCACCACACCTCTGACCTGTCACTGTGGTATCGAGACGGCCTGCACGCCCCCAGCCTTTGCCACCGTGTCTCCGCTGCCCACCACATCGCTCCTTGAGGGGTGCACTCTCGAGGTAGTCATCGGACCTCCCAACTGCGGCCAGGTCTGCTCCTTCTGCGAAACCCCAGTCCCGCTGGCGCACAAGCGCCGCCCGGAGATAACTCCCACGTCGTTGCCTGGCCACGAGGTCTGCTCGCCGACTACCACGGTCACTACAACCTCCACCACCTTTGAGCTGTGCGCTTGCCCCCTTGAGACGCCTTGCTCTGCTGGGTCGACCCAGACGACCTTCCCGCTGCCCACGACAACACTGATTGAGGGGTGTGTTGAGGAAGTGATCGTAGGCCCGGGATGTCAGTGCCCCTACTGTACGGCCGAGCCTATAAAGATGCAGTGAAGAGAAGTAGGTGGATTATGAGCCATTATCACAGAAGGCGTGTAATCTGCTGCGAACCAATAGTTGAGGATGTTGAAGGATAACTATGAGGATTCACTACATGTTGGTGGATGAAGAATAGGGATAACAGAGAAAATATGGCAGCACTACTTTATGAATTCATCAAATATCCGACAGTTTCACACGGTAAGACCATGACGTGAGTTGTGTTGTAACAATAGGAAGACAAGATCTCCAGATACCACATCGCTGTATCTCTGCAGATGGATCACTGGTGGTACTTGGTTTCTAGCAGCAGCACGTGTTTCATGCAGAATTGTCCTGCCCCATGACCCATCCGTGCTCTCGTGTTCTGAATTCCCCAACCACAGTTCGGGGAGCGGCGGATACTTCCTGAGCCACGTAGTTGATGATGTCTCATAGACCAGAGGGGTTTAATAGTGCTGAGTCAACAGATGTCACATCATCGGATGGGTCGTCGCACAGATGAGACGTTGACGTTGCGGCCGCCACGTTGGCATGAGGATCCTTCGCGTGTTCTTCGTATCCCAAACAAGTAAAGGCTACTGTAGCTGACAGAATTGCCAGACATCCAGACGCCCCGAGAAATTCTTTGCTTATTCCACAGACATGAATGGCCCTTCGGTCCCTCTCGTATTGGAGTCTCAGCCTTACGAGAATTAATTTTTTTTGAATGGGTAGGATCCGGAAGCGCTGGGTAATGCACATCGGGAAAGGAGGCTGATATCATTATATTTAAGCAAGGGATTTTTCCTCCTTTGGGGGCATCGAATTGTGAGTGCAAATGCTTCAAAGTGTTACCCATTGATTTGGATAATAGATCATACCCTTTTGTCCTAAGTCAACAATTCCTTGCCACGTGTAGTATTCCTTCTCTCGTTCAAGATGCGCTTCACCACCGCTTTCCTTTCGGTCACTGCCGCCGCCGCCGCCTCTGCCGCCTCCATCCCGCGTCAGTACGACTCTGAGCTGGTTGACTTCACCACCTGGGGCCTGACGGGATGCGACGACGACTATAACGGCTATTTTACATACAATCAGTCGGCAGCGAATACCTGTATCGAGAAAGACGACATCCTTGAAGTCCAATCGCTGCTCGTGCAAGAAGTCTCCACCAGTTCATGCTCTTGTGCGTATACGCAAAAGCTAGTCCCAGGATTGAGATTGGATCAAAACGTGCTGACACCTCTCGATAGTCTACGTCTACCAAGACACCATTTGTGCAGTGGAGGCGATCCCGGTTCCTCTGAACGAATGCTTCAACATTGTCGGCTTCGGGGCATTTAAAATAGTGTGCCCTTGAGAGCATTGGGCGGCAGTTGGCATGCATTAGTGTCATCGGACGTGCAGCTTAGGAGTTGAATGGTCATGTACTAAGTACTTTAATCTTCACCGCTTCATTAATTCAAAAAAGAGAGTCTTGATTAGACGCAAAATCATAGAACAAACTTTTACAAGGTCTGAGTTACTGTGGGCTGTGCATTTATCTAGGTTACGATAGAATTAAGGGGGGGGGGGGGAATGTAAGGAACACAACGAAGTTGGCTATTGTTCATCATTTATGTCTCGAAGTAAATAAGTAGAAGAATCTAAACCAGTAGTAAATGATCGAGAAGCGTCTGGCGAAAGGTGAACAAACTAATACTGAGCCTTGTGATAGAAATGGCCACGAATTCTTCCCTAGCACTGACACATTGTCGATGGATTGGTACGAGACTTGATGTTGTTGTCCAGTTTGTGATTTATAACATCTGCCAGCCAGGTGCAAAGCACCAGAGAATTTCTTACTGTACGAGCCGTTTCAAGGTATTTTGTCTTCGAGTTGAGATGCTCAGAACGGCGAGTCCATGGTGATAGCAAGTCACACGGGATGAAGGAGGTAGAATTGGCTGCACCAATTCAGAGGTTGGATAGTAATGTGCGAGATCACGCTGAATATGGATATTGACCGATCACTCGATAGGATATCTCACAATACAGTAATTCAGCGTCTAAGTGCACGAGAGACGACAAATAAAAGGAGGATATCAGTCCAAAAATTGAAGAACTCTTGACTTTGAAAACGCCTGCAGATTAACGAGCGTTGTCAAATGTAGTGGGCCCTGACTGATACTGTAACCCCCCCTGTCATACTGCTTATCCTGGCACCCTGGCATCTCGAGTACCCTTAGCACAGTGGCACCCCCCCCCCGGTAACAGCCCAAGGCCTGCCCTGTAGTTTCCTCACTACTCGAACTTCCAACAACATGTGAAACACATCTTTGAGCCCCTCCTAACCTCGACAGCTCTCATCCAGACCCAACATCAGGTCTCTCTTCCTACTGATGTTGGCTCTGGGCTGCCTCAACTATCAGGATGGCTGACCTGGAAAGGACCGTGCTGGACTTCTACCAGCTGTCGACTCCGTACCCCGTCGAGTGGCCTACCGAGAAGGACAACAGCGATGTTTCCGAGGATGAGGACGCTGCTAAGAAGGCCAATCGACGCAAGTCGAGATATCAGGCCCTGGAGAAAGCAGTCAGCAACAGGAACAGCCAGCTCCCGGGACACGAAAAGTCGGCCAATGGCGTCGGCAACATTGTGCAGAAGGACGAGCCTGACCCCCTGGGCACCACGGATAGTGTCGTGAGGACCCTGAGGCAGCTTGGTGTTCCTGTCCAGGAAGACCCAAGGCTACGTACGTGTTGCAACCCTCAAAAACCTCCCATAGTAGTAGCATGGCAGAGCTTCTGACCCCGACCTTCCCATGGCTGCAGGACAACGCTTTCTCATGTCATCCACCACCTTCTCTCCCGCGCTGTTCCTCTCCCAGATGCACGCGACAGCAGACACCCAATCCCTCCTAGACGGCCTCGACGTCCTATCGCAATCCATCGACCAGAAGAGCGCCTCCCTAAAGGTCCTTGTCGAGTCCAACTTCGAGCGCTTCGTCCGCGCAAAGGCGACCATTGACAATGTCTACAAGGAGATGAAGTACCGCGGTGCCGACCCGAACCCGCCTGCACCTGCGAATCGGGCTCGCCCTCATAGCAGGCACGCGAGCAGGAACAGCTTCCGGAGCAGTTCTGGGCCGGCCCTGGCCAATGCTTTGGCTCCGGACCCAAGGAAGAAGAATGCGCTGATCAAAGAGAGCGAGTACGGTGTCTCTGGCATCAAGGCTCCCCTGCTTGATGTCTCGGCGAAGGCAGAAGATGTCTGGGGCCCGGCCCTCGGCGGCAGAGACAAGGAAGAAAATCTCAAGGTGGTGGCTGCAACCCTGGAGAAGTACAGGGAGTATGTCGAGACGAGCTCAGCTGTCGCAGAGAGCATCAAGCGGAAAGACCACGAGGCACTGGTGGAGGAGTACAACAAGGCCAGGAAATTCGCAGAGGAGGCCCGCAGGATGACCCAGACGGGTGCTCAGGACAGGCTGCCCGACGACCAGCTCTACCAGGTCCTTTTAGCTGCTCGGATGTGGCACGACGTACATGAACAGATCGAGGCCTTCAAACGCGATACCTGGAAGAAGCTCATCACCCTTCATACCGCACCAAAGTCGGAAGCGAGCGGGCGCCGGGACCAGCACATGGACCTCATCAGCATCCTGCTTGAGCTGGGTGTGGACGAAAACCCCATATGGATATGGCTCCTCAGCCGCTATGATTACCTCAAGGCCAAGGTCGCGTCAACAGCAGAACGAACCAAGGTGGAGATCGAGGTGGCCAGACGGCGCATCGCCAATGCCGACAGACCCGGGCCTCATGCGATCGCAAATCATGTCAAATCCATTGCGCGGCAGTCCATAGAGAGCAGGTCTCAGTCTTTTGATTCTGCCGACATAGTGGAGCTCTGGGAGAGGATCATATCCTTCCTGACCAGCATGCTGTCCTCCCAGGGCATCATTGGTGAGGTCGTGGAGTTCTGGCAGACTGTTCAGGGGTTCCTGGAGGGCAGATTGCAGAAATCTCTGCCAGCTGGGTATAACGGCGAGTCACTCAAGCATCACGAGTTGACAAAACAAGGAGCAGCAGATTTACAAAAAGGCACGGTCGAGCTCGTGGACACTATCCGGGAGCACGTATACCTGTTCTTCGTCGGACCACCACCGGAAGATCTGTCCATGTTGCTTTCTCCTATGCCGTCAGAGCCTAGCACTCCCTTGACAGCGTCTCTCGCAGGCGGTGGACGGCCACTTACCCCCAACACACCCAACACGTTAAAGGCACCTCGTACGAATCTCGACCCAGGCAGCATCCCTCCGCCATCACCTAAGCGAGGTGAGGCATGGGAGAAGTTTGCCTTCTGGCCTCCTTGGTCGAATTCCGTCAGTGGTGTGCACTACCTGGCCAAGGTGCTCGTGTTGGTGGGCTCGGGCTCCTGTGATATGGCCAGTCTTGCGCCAGTTGCTGGAGGAGATGGTGCGGTGCTCGAGAGGTTGAGGACCCTTGTTGGCTCCGCAAGAGACCGCTGTGTCACGGCCGTGTGTGCCGCTTGGAACAAGGACGCCGAGAACATCAAGTATGTCGAGGACTGGAGCAGATCGCCAGAGAGGAAGGACGTTACCAAGATGCCCGCGAGCTTCAAGGCTTTTGAAAGCGCTCTGCTCACGGGCATGCAGCAGATTTTGTACATCTCAGATACCATGTCGAGACCAGGGGCCGGGGATATTGTCCAGCCGCCCCCGACCAAGCTTCTGCAGATGGTCCGCAGCCAGTATGTGACGACACTGTACAAGGCGTTGAGCGGTATGGTCGAAAATGCGGAGCGCTCTGCCCGGAGGTCAGATGATGAGTGGACGACCGAGGAGGGCTTCGTTGTCTTGAACGGCGGTAGCTCGCACGCCTCTAGCATGATCAGCGCGTCGACGCTTAACGCTGGCGACAGGGTCAGTTCAACCCCTAGCTTTTCTTCCTCTCTTGTCTGTGGAAAAAAAAAAAAAAAAAAAAAAGAAAGAAAGCCAATCCTGGCAGACCAAGCCCTGAAGGTTGGACGGTGGGCGCGTAAAT